>JAJIYU010017686.1:0-11556 GCA_030144865.1 Tinospora cordifolia | reverse complement strand
TATAAATTAAAAATAAATATTTTTTAATTTTTTAATTGAGATCTTAATTATAAAATTATTTATTAATTTTAATTATTTAAAATAGTCACAAAATTATATATATATATATATCTTGCTGTTGTTGCAGCGCCTGGTTTAAAAATAAAATAAAATAAATAAAATCTTCATCAAGCGTTCGACCTACATCGAGCGCTCAGTGCGATTTTGCTGAGTCAGACACCCAACAATAGGTGTTTTACCCGGAGACTATTGAGCGTTCAATTTAGCGTCAACTGAGCGCTCAATAGTCTCCCATTGCTAATGCTCTAAAATTGATAATAGAGTATTCATTTAAATACATAAAATTAGTAAATAAAACATGACTGAATGTGTTAATAAAGGAAAGATTAAAGAAAAAAAAAAAACCAAAAAAGTGACTGTGCCTTCTAAAATTTTATCGAACGTCTCCGCCTCCGGAGCCTTTCTGACATAATATTTGAATGGGCCGTTTTGCAGCTGAGACTCTAAGCTAAAGGAGTAAAGAGAGGAAAATTAAGACCCAAATCTCAAAATCTCCGAGGCACCCATCTGAGAAATTGTCGCGCATAGAGAGGTTCCAGTAATGGCGTCTTCAGGGATGGGAGTTTGGGGTTTTAGATTGGAAGCAACGCATTCAAGAAGGACTGTTGCAATGGATGCTTCTGCGGTTTCTTATCAGAAATTTGTTTCTTTTGCTCTCGAAGAAACAAAACTTCATACCCATTTGGTTCAGTCGCCTTTGCAGGTAAGGTGGGTCTCTCCACCTCTCTCTTCCTTAATTAATTAATTAATTTATTTTGTGGGTAATTTTGGGTGGTTTAGTTTTGTTGTAGATTTTGTGCTTTGCGAAAAAAAAAAAAGAAAAAAAAAGAAGATCTGGGTTTTGATCCTTTGGTCTTTAGTTTTTTTTATACTATTTTATTTTAATGTGAACACTCCAGTGTGATCAACTGGAGGTTGCTAGTTTTAGTACAATTCCTGGTTGATGATGAGTGGTTTCAGAAGAAACCAAGAATATTGTTTTAATTCCTAAATTAATGCCCAGATTGATGTATTTTTCACCTTGAAAATCTATCTTGTAATGCTTCAGAAAAGAAGAAGAAGAAGAATACGTCCTGTTAATTTTATGGGGAAAGCTCAACTGGAAACAATATATTCCGGAGCATATAACTTTACCCATATAAAAATTCTACCTTTAAAAGCCATTTCACTCTCCAAATTGGAAATAATAAAAATAGAAGGAAAAAAGAAAACCATAATCTTGGTTTGAAGTCCATTCTTGTGTTGGATGTCCTATAAAATCCTGCTTTTTCTTTCACCAAAAGTAATGAACCTTGGTTTAAGCTTTTTTGGTGTTTGGTTTGAAATTCGGAAACAAGTCTACAACTCAAAAAATCAGAAAATGTGCAAAAAGAAATTTTTACTGTTATACGAAAAGAATCAGTTATTTTAACAAAAAAAAAAAAAAATGAAAAACTATAGCTGGGATCTTTTAAACCAAACAAATTTTCAAGTTTTTGGGTTTTGGGATATAAAAAATTCTATTAGAATCATGAACCAAACTTGGCCTTTCTTGGAACTGTAGGTTATTGCTTTTTGTAGTTCACCAGATTACCAAGGTGATCTCTTTTCATATGGTTTCAATGGCTTGTTCTTATGGAAATTTTGCAGACTCGTATATGATTGTAACTTTGTGATATTTCAGTTTCTGACGAAAATCTTTCAAATTTTCTTTTTAATGTTTGTTCAGGAAAAATTCAGTTACAAGAAGTCCATAGATGGGAAATCAGATCTCAAAATGTTATCATTTCAAGCTCCCAAGATTAGACTTCTCCGAAGTTTGTGCATTGAAAGCAGTGAATCGGTACAGGTAACACAAGACTGTGATTCTTTTTATAGCAAACTCCATATTTAAAGTTTCTATGTTAAATCAGTTTCATTTTTTAACTCTTGAATTATCATTTTGCATTACTCTAAATAGCTGATCTGGTCAAATGGTTTATCCAATACATGGAAGTATTTGATAAACCAATGCAGAGAAATGGTTGGATTAGATAAGATATGGAAGATATTTAACCGATTTAGAAGGATTATTAATCATACCTTTTCCTTTTGTTAAGGTAAATGGCATATGAATCTCCATTTCTGAAGGATTCCTACCACTGAATACATGACATGATATATATTGACGTATAATGCAGTCACAACTAATAGGCCATCATGGCTAACAAGGGAACATAGTCCTGCAAACAACAGACTAGTACCCATAAGACAAGAAAGCTCTTCTCCCAACAACATTCAAGATTGCCTCCTTGTTTAATAAAACCTTGTTAGTTTATAAGAATTGAACCCTTGTAACAAGGATGACAGGGGTTCGAGGCAACCTCCAAGGAAAAGTGCCACAGGCAATTGCAAATCATAAAAATCTTAGTTTTTAACACTCTGTGGCTTTGAAATGGACCAAATTTATACTTCATTTGATTAGCTTTCCACAAGAAATCAAGGTTGCATCCAATGTTTTGAGTGGATACCACCATATGCCTAGTTCACTAATTTTGAGTGTACCACCTTCTACGAGTTAGTTGGTTCTTGGTCTATTTTTCTAAATTCTTTCTTTGTTTAACAAGGTGCCTGGAGAAAAAAGGTCCTAAAACTTAAGCCTCAAAGCATAAAATAGGTGCCATTTATGTGATCTTGTCTTTACATATTTATTTAATTTTTGTTTGACCTTTTTTATCTTATATTAGTTTGAATTGAACAGTCTTTGAGAGTTATTAGAGAATCTCATTTGTGTCTTGTATTTTTATGCTGATGCTGAAATAAACTACTCTCTTCTTCCTTATTTGGCTCTTCTGTAACTTTTTGTTGCAGGTGCTTGATTTTGCTGTATTCCCTGAACCAGTATTTGATTTACCAATATTCTGTGCCAGCTTTTTTGCGGCTGCTAGCATGAATATAATTGTCCTGTGAGTTGGGTATAATTTATTCTGTGGCTTGCCCAATAGTCTCACCAAATTTCATTCTTGTGGAATTTACTTTTACTGGTATCAAAGATCTTTTATATTTATTTTTATTATTAGTTTTTCAATTTTATACATCTAACTTGTTAATTACATTGGTGAAGCTGGTCATTCATGCTATGGATTCAAACAGTGTTATGCATTTAGACAGTCTGAAATTTAACTTTGTCTTTTCACTGTTAGAGACCTTAATCCTTTGCATGATACCATCAGTCACAAGGATTATAAGGAGAAGTACTACAATAACTTGCTAACTCTTGGCCAGAAATATGCAGAGGTAAGGAAAATGTTGAAGTTACTAAATTATGTTTCATTTAGTTCTTTGTCCTTGAAATCATTTTTTAACACAATTTTTGTGCAGCAATTACCATGGGGTGGTAAGATAACTAGCGAATCTTTAAGATTTTTCTCACCTATTGTAATCTGGACCAAGTTTGCTCCAAGCCAGTACAAGTATGATATCTTATATTCAGCATTTGTAGATTATTATAAGGTATGAAACTTTTGAAGCATTGGGTTACTTGATGAGTGATCTTAGTTCCATTAAAAACTTGTAATTCACAGTTCACAAGCTACCTAAAATGTTCAAACTTATATTCAATCGGAACAGTTGCTTAGGTATTGCATGTTGGGCATCACTGTCATTGCTCTTTACAGGCATGGCTTGAACTGATGGACCAAGCAGTTGAGGAGAAAGAGGCTTTGCAAATTAATTTCAACCTTGAAGCACAGCACAGGTATCTGACATGGAGAGCAGAAAAGGTAGGTTTGATCTATGATTTGTTATCTATCTTTGTTATCACCATTGGAAGCAAAGCATGAATAAAGCGAATTCTTTTTATTTTATTTTAATTTTTTGTCTGGGTGTTCATATCATTTGTTTGATCGATATGAATACTGGGAACCAGGATCCGGGTCATAACCTTCTGAAACGGTTAATAGGAGATACCTGTGCAAAGGTATCAACTTCAAATAAGCTTTTGGAAAGTTGATTGTTTGATTCACCAACTCCTTATTTCCTCCTATTGCCATCTTACTTCATCAACAGGAACTGGTGTGGAGCTTCCTCTTCAGTGGTGTTAACACACTAGGAAGCAAAACATTTTTGGATTACTTTCCAGAGTATGGTCTCGGAGATGGAACTATAAATGAGAGACGCAGCATGATCGGAAAATCTTTTGAAACTCGCCCATGGAACACTAGAGGTGATTTTGTTGGTAATGATGTTAGATGACTCAATCTAGGTTAGCATTTGCTCTTTTCCTTCATTTCCCCTCTTTTCTTGCTTGTGGTTTCAATTGTATCATGTTGCTGCAATCTGATCATGATCTTTATTCATCTTTCTTGTTCAATGTTCTCTAATTTAGTGTAATTTGTTGGAACAGATTGAATATGCTCATAGAGTTTGGGCATTTCCTTAGATCTGCCACTAAAGATCCTGTTGTTCCATTCTGGCCATATATATGGCATTAGCTTCATGAATCCACTTGTCTCTACTTTTCCCTCTTACGGGCCAAAACTTTAGTTATAATAAAGTACCCATATCTTTCTTAGTCATCTTCATCCACTTCTCTACTTTTCCCTCTTAAGGGCCAAAGCTTTAGTTATAATAAAGTACTCATATCTTTCTTAGTCATCTTTATCCATGTTGCTCTATACGTATGTCTTCTTCTATTGTTATCTTTATTGATAATACTTGGTTTTTTGTAATTTGAACTTGCCTGAACTATCATAATAATTCTCTCCATATTTATTTCTAAAGGGTTTTGGGACTACTACAATTTGATGAATACATCATTTCTAAGTTAATTTTCATGTTATACTATTGTCTTTATCTGAGCTTTAACATTTTATTTACATATAATTTGTTTAACATAATGTTTTTTAATTGCACAATATTCTTCAGTTATAGGCCTGTGGAGGCAGTACTAGTAATGTGGTACTAAAATCAATACGACAAGGCACTTGATATAGAATGGAGTATCAAATTGAAACACCTTTATTACAATTTACAATACAGCAGATGTAAAAATTTTCTTAAAATTCAGTAACCCTTACTGCAATTTCTGCAAGAATTGCTGTTATACACAGTGTGATTCCATCAATAACAGTTCTAGAATCTCAATTTTTGAGTATCAATCAACTTGTTTAGGTGTGATTCAAATTTTCTGTCAAAGTTAAGGGCTTGCTCTACTCCATTCCCTTAGTATGCCTAGACCTAACTGAACTTACGGAATTGGGACTCCCATCTCATTCTAACATACAGTAATTATTAAAATGACTCAGATGTCGAAGTTATCTACCTTGTGGCTGCTTCTTTGCTACCATCCTCTATGCCAGAGCTATCCTCGAGATCACAGTGGAGGCTACTTCGCATGCCATTGTTTGTTTCTTCATTTTCAGATCCTGAGCTTGCATCCATGATGTCCTTCTCTAAACATTCAACTTGTACACACTCTGAAACTGGACTTTCTGAGCCATGGAAATGGTCTAAATCTCTACTCCTTGATTGGGCGATGTCTTCCTTCTTGACGATGTTGAATATTATCCCATTATGGATTCTTTCCGGTTGCAGCAGGTCTCCTTCTGCAATTGTGATGCTTGAAGCATTCGTGGAAGTTCTTATGCCAATATCTCGTTGGTCAAACTCCATGTTCTCGGAATTTCTATCTGGTGTTGTTACTCTGGAGCTGTTATGATAGAGATCCCTAGTCACTGGTGGAACAATGATTGGTGGAGGGCGAACCATTTGCCCTTTGTTCTCATCTTCTCTGGCCCAAGATTTGTTGTTCGGCTCTGCCTCAATATCCAAATTTTGGATAAAATCAACAAACTTGTTTGCTGAAGTTGTCCTCATCAGAGGGCCACCTGATCTTGTCCAAGAATTTAGGTCAATACTCTCAGACTCACTATCACTTCCTTCATGTGCATTCCGGTAGACTCGGAAAGTCCTGCTGCCAGAACTTCCTACATTCCCACAACCACCCAGTTGATGCATCGAGGATGCGACATCAGTGAGGGCTTCTTCGTCGAGGGAACCAGTTGAGTTCTCACGGGCAATACAGTTCCATGAGGGAATCCTTCTGGACGCATTGAATCTAACTGTGCTGGAAAGACCATGGGAAGAAGCTGCAACCCTTTCGGCTTTCCTTTTGAGTCTTCGCATATGGTTAAGAATTGCAACACATTCATCCAATGCTAGTTCAATTCCACAGTTAGCTTTTATGGCAGAAAGCTTCTCCCAAGTGCATCTCCTTCCTTGGTTTGCAGCTTTCTGAAGATCTGTGTAGCTTGGGTTCTGTATTATTTTTGAGTACTGGAATAGGCAACGCAAGATGAATGGTTTTATAAGTCAACACTGTTATATCAAAATATGAGAAAAAAAATATTAAGGATTAGAATTCAAAAGAACACTGATATTAAAAAGGTTGTTTTGTTACCTGTGCAAGGGTTGCAGGCATCACAACAGTAACGTCACCCTCCCAATCTTGAGCGAAAAGCTTGGCAAGTCCTCCTAATGGAAAACCAAGTTCCAATACCTGATTGCACCTATGCTTAACCTCCATTTCTGTGAGTTGAGCAAGCTAAAAAAGAAGAAAGAGTGAAAGAGATTCACCAGTAATGTCAACTTTTGGGAATAATTTAATAACGTAACAATATATAGACAAAATATAGGTGCAAAACTTAAGCAAATTAGTGCATGATTTTGGGCCTTGAATGATGCAAAGATAGCAAATCAAGAGCAAGGAATGTTGAAGTTTTTGATGATGGTGAATATACCTTAGCTGCAAAATTGCCTCCATAAGCTCTCACAAGCTCCTTCAGCCTCAACAATGGTGAAATATGAGGATTTGCCTGACTAACAATAAAATGGTTGACATTGAACAGCTCTTTCAGCTGCATCATGGGCAAATCACTCTCCAAACTACCATCCCTCCACCGGCGGCCTGAACTGCCTGGCACCTCCTCAGGACCCAAGTGAAACGGTGGATGGTAAGGAACAATTTCGCCGCTTCTGTTCTTAGCCATTAGCTCCTGAGCCTCAAATAGCCCAGGAAAAGCACAAGAAGCAGTCACAGCACTCCAGATAACAACATGAGGTGATGTCAAGTAATTTAAACATCTTGGAGGCTCATGCTTCCTCGGAGAACAAACTGTGATCCCAAGAATTCGACCTGTCATATCATAAGCCTCTTGGAATGTTAGATTACTTGTGAGATTCCTTAGTAAGGTCTGTAATTGTCTAATCTCATGAACAGCCCCTTGAGTCATAACCCTTTTAACAACTGTGAAAATACCACCCATTTGATCAAAGAACTTCAAAGAGTGCCAAGAATCCTCAAAGAAGATCTGGAGCTCAGGCCAGGACCTTGTGGCTAGAATAGAACATATGATTGACCCTACACTAGAACCTGCAATTATTCTTGGCAGAAGCTTGTGCTCCACCAAGGTTTTCACAACGCCAACATGGAAAGCTCCAAGCGATGCACCTCCACTTAAGAGCAATGCCGTTCTCCCAAAGGCGTGCCTAGTCTCATGCATAAATGCAAGTTTCTCTTCCAGAGCTAGCTCTTCTGAATCTGAATCACAAACCATTCTCAACTGAGTTGAGACTTCATCAATATACTCCTTTATAAGCCTTGGAACCTGAAGCCTTCCCTTGTGAAGCTCAGAATTGCACATATTACCCAAGTTTCTAACCAAATCAGCACGCATGCAGAAGATTATATCTCGAAGTGACCCTTCTTGGCGACGATGCCGGAGCTCGTGGAGCTTATTCCTCACCAATTCTTCATCATAAAGATCCGATTCGTTCATCTTTGGTGTCTCCTTGTCCAGCATCTTTGCAGCATGAGCCCATTCCTCATATGTCAATGCAGTTCTCATCATATTCCTCCAGAATTTCCGCCGATATGCTGATTCTGCTTTCCGTTTCACTTTTGTGTATCGCTTCAGGAAGAAAGCTATGAGTGTCACCATTGCCAAGATGCCCTGAGGGTTCCTTGGATGAAACCATGAGATCACTGGTACTACAGAGTCTTTGAATCTGCACAAAAGAACCCACAATACATGGAAGATTTGCTGCCTTAGATGCGAAATTGAGCGGCAGAACAAGATTCTGAAGGCAATGGTGCGTCCAATAATTGATGAAGGACCTATTGAAAATGGATCCACACTTGCTTCATTGCTGATATCCATAGTTAAAGAGAAAATTTATACAGAATTCACGATTGGTTTATGGGTAGTATTCAGGAAATCAATCGAAACTATAGATTACAAATTCCTATCGAAGAAATGTGATCTGGGCAGTCAGGAACTGAAATAATTTATCTTCGAAGCCCTAAAATAGATCAAGGAAACAGAACTAACAAACGGGTTTCGTTGTTTCGTTTGAAAAATTCTATAGACATGAAATGTACATCCAGAAAAAGCGTTAAAGAAAAAACAAAACTTTGCTTTGTTCAAACCCTAATTCAAACTTTCCACAATCTTCAATTGAACTCGAAAGCCAAAACGAAACTAGGGTTTTTTTTTGACTGAAACTGGATAGAATCGCCAACTAAGCCCTATCCAAAAGTCTTAAAAGAGGGTCTCTTCTTCTTCCAATAAACAACGAAACAATAAAACCCCCCAAAGTTTGCCAGGCGGATGCTCAAGAGAAGACAAGGGACTTTGGCAGAGCACGTTCAAGAATGGCTGCAGAATTATCAGAAAACAATCAGAATTACAAAGATTTTTATAGGGTTCGAATACAGCGAATCAAGACCTAGCAAAGCAATTCAGATAAAGGGCCTTCACGAATTGAAATGCGTTAATCAGGCAAAATTCATCGACTTGACAAGAATAGAGAGTGTTGGAGAAATCGAAATCAGAGGGGGAGAGATTGAGCAATGAGAGGAAGAAACTGAAGGATTTTAAGATAAATAACATCGGGATTTGGCGACCCTAGAAGAGCTCACGCAAACCCATAAATAGTGACGTCGATCTGAATCAACAGTGACGCAGAGAGTCAGAACGGATAAGCGAGAGAGAGAGAGAGAGCGAGAGATTGCATTTATCGTCTCGTCGCATCTGCAAACAGACGAAGCTTCTCTCTACCAGAAAGTCACAACTCTCTCTTCTTTAAATATTTTTTTTTATGGCATTAGACAAAAAAAAAAAAAAAATTCGTTAATCTTTTTCACTTTTTTTTTTTTTTAAACATTAATCATGTCGTTTGAAGATAATAATAAAAAGTTATTTTTCAAATGTTTATTTTCGGATTATATGTTTTGTTTTAAAATCATAAATCAAACCGAACAAATCACGAATCAAACACTTTTTATTGTTTTTAGGAAATAGTTTCTTTACATTATAAATTTTGAAAAATTGTTTTTCAGTTCGGTGTAGCCAAACAACAAATTTTCTATTTCTATATATTTTGACACAAAAAGCTGCATCATGATCTTCAACCAAATGTATTCCAAAAATATTTCATTTGCTTTCTTTAATCATAGTACAGGACCTTAAGTTTAAATATTTATTAAATATTTATTAATTATTTTAGAATAATTTTAATGTGCATTTAATATGTTGAGGTGGCGCTCAATGAAGCGTTAACATCAAGAGTATTGAGTGTTCGGTCTGTTCTCCTCTTAAACAGAGGTTTGCACTGTTTGTTTTCTTTTTTTTTTTAATTTTTTTATTAAAAATGTGACAGTTATTATCTCTAATGCCCGTTTAAGTGCTGGGATGGTCTTAGTTCAACATCCTAAAAAAATTATATTTATTAATTACGTATTTTTAGATTATGACAAAATAATTTTGGTTATATAAGTTTTTTTACAATGTTTATATCATAAAAGAAATGTAGACATTAAAAAAAATTATATCAATAATCTTAATTTAATAAATATTTTTTGACACATTAAAATTAGTTTTAAACCTCAAATCGCAGTCTGAACTGAAATATTATTCATACTTTTTCTAAAAAAATTAATGCTGAACTTATTAAGAATTAAATCAAACACATTAATTTAACTCCATTTTGCATTTAAATTAATCTATTGAGATTTTTAACGTAACAAATTCTAACCTTGATTTTTTTTTTTCAAAAAAAGAAAACTTTTGCTCAGATTTGAACATATTTTTTTGATAATGAAAACTTGTTTTCTAACATAAAGGGAGGATTGCAGAAAATGTTACATTACTTAGGGAGGTAATATAAAAAAAATTAAAAACTATCTTCAAAAAGGGAGAAAGTCTAAAATAGAAACACAAAAAAAATGATAAAATGACAAAAAAAAAAAGGGCTAAAACTGAAAACGACGTAGCGGAAGCTTAAAACGCAAAAGCCCATTCCTTGTGGCCAATGGAAAGTATTGAGAGCTGGAGTGATAAAAAGCAATTGATAGATAACGATGGAAAGAAATTCCTGAACGCCACGTCTTCCCGCTTATTGTATTTTTTTTTTTTTTTTTGCCAACTACAGTTTACAACTGGTCGAGGGAGGGGGTTCGATCTCTGCTCTCCCATGGGGCAGGGTGGTATGGTGGTCCCGCTTATTGTATTGAATTGCAAAGAACGTGTATTGCATTGCCATTTTGGAGTGTACGAAACTTAGATATTTCGAGTTCTTTTTTTTTTTTTTTTTTTTGGCCAAGAAAGGTAATGCATCTTAATTAATTATTGCGAGTTAAAATTTTTGATATAAAAGACTATAAAAATTTTAATTAGTTTAAGTGTATATAAAGTTAACTTAAAAGATATATCTTAATTGCATACTTCAAGTTTTGGAGTGTACCAGAACTTTGATATTTCAAATTTTCTTGGCGAAGAAATTCAATACATCTTATGTCAAAAGTGTATGAAAGTTAGATATTTCAAGTTTTATTTATTTATTTATTTATTGCTAAAAGACCTCAATGCATCTTAATTAGACATTTTGAGTTCAAATCTTTGATATAAAAAAAAAATTATAAAATCTATCATAGTGTATATAAAGCTGGCCTGAAGATATATCTTAATAAAATATTTCGAAAGACCATATATATATATATATGGGCTTTCGAAATAAGGGGCCTAAACAGCAACGAAGGCAAGGCTGTCCTCCTTTGAGCCCTGCCTGTAACCTAACTAAACTAATTAAATTAAATATTGTAAAACTCAATTTAATTTAAATAATATATTAAATCCAACTCAAACCATTCTAGCTAGAAGATTTGGTTGAGATTATGAATAAACATAATATACCAGACCAAGCTCAACCACAAAAAGAGTAGTATTAGGGGTTGATGAACAAGAACAACCCTAATTTTCAAGGGCTCATGAATGTAGTATTAGGCGAGATTGTGGCAATCCTGCTCATCAGTGGCGTGTCATTGCAATATCTTTTATTCTTTTACTTTTAATTTCCCAACTCCACATTAACCTTGTGTTTTATACCTAATGGGGCTGTTTAAGAGGTAGGATGACATGAAATAGTAATAAAATTAATCCTACTACCATGTTTGGTAACAAAATGGATGAAATAAATTTT
>JAJIYU010017685.1:0-11558 GCA_030144865.1 Tinospora cordifolia | reverse complement strand
ATTATTGAAGAAGTTTGTGGACTTGAAACCCTAGTCATATTGGGGTGGTTTTAATCTAGAGCAAGTAGATGAATGGTTGTTGAATGTTGAGAAGATAGCATGATCGATGAAGATATTTGAAATTAATTAGGTGTTGTTTTCCACACATACATTAGAGGGTGATGCTCTAGATAGTGGTTATCAATCTTGGCTACTAAGCACCCGATTGAGATTTG
This sequence comes from Tinospora cordifolia, assembly GCA_030144865.1. Taxonomy (NCBI): domain Eukaryota; kingdom Viridiplantae; phylum Streptophyta; class Magnoliopsida; order Ranunculales; family Menispermaceae; genus Tinospora; species Tinospora cordifolia. The sequence goes on along the minus strand of JAJIYU010017685.1, from coordinate 11,343 downwards.
AGTAAGGTTTAGAGAGTTGTTTTTGGAGACTTTTGTTCCTGCTTCTGCGAGAAAATGTAGGAAAATGGATTTCTTAGCCTTGCTGTAGGGCAATATGATAGTCTAGGAGTACACTTACAAACTCATTCATTTAGAGTCTTATGCTCTATGGCTGGTTGCTAATAAAGTAGAAAGGGCTGGATTCTATCGTTGGGGGTTGAATAGTGATATTTGACGGGCAATACACAATTCCAGTCTAGAGTCACTAAAGCACTAAGCTTTGAGATATGAGGCAAATAGTAAGGATGAACCCATTCATGTGCAGATTGTCCCAGGCAATACCATGTAGGCTTCAGCACAAACTCCTAGAAATCAAGGTCAATAGTAGAAGAATAGAGGTTATTGGAAGAGGAAGTTTGTTTTCGGATCGACTAGCACCCACAAATCTAGTCTACCACGACGATGGCAGTTGTCGCCACCCCTATTCAGACATTTGAGCTAGATGTGGTAATACAACCTAGACGTGGAGGCTAAAGAAGAGGCAAGGTAGGGGAGGTAGAGGCTTAGAGTACAGGCCACCGACACCGTCAGTACAGATGGGCCAACTAACACAGACAAGGCAAGTTGTACAAGGACAACCTTTCACCTATTACCAGTGTAGATAGATCAGACACAAGTAATCGGAGTGTCCTACCCAATTAGCCCAGCCGATGGTCCAACAAGGATATATAGAGTGAGCATAGGCAGTCACTCATCCTGATCTGGAGGTTACAAAGACTTTAATAAAAGGTACCGTCTCCATTTTATATTCAACTTTGTATGTGTTGATTAATGTTGGTTCTACTTTATCATTTATATTTGGACCTATTTTTGATAGATTAAAACTTAGACCAGTTAGGGCATCTATTTGGCTTGTATTAAGTATTGTCGCTAAGGAATTTATTTACGCCAATATGACCTGTGAGCATTGTATGATATGTCTTGGTGACTTAGAGATAGTGGTATATCTGTGGGTATTAGAATTTTAGGAGTTTGATGCCATTCTAGGCATGGACTGGCTAGCTACTTATCACAATTAAGATGACCATTATGTTAAGCATGTAGTATTTCAGATCCCAAATCGACCTGTAGTGGTGTTCCAGGATAGAGGGTCAAATAAACCTAGCACCCAGGGCAGATTAGCAACACTAGAGGAGATGTGTGCCTCAGTGAGTCTAGTTGCCGCATATATTGGTGAACCTTCCAAGTCGAGACTTGAGGATATTCTTGTGGTATGTGAGTTCTTCTAGGTATTCCTTGATTATTTACTAAGCTTGCCTCATAAGTGAGAGATCGATTTTGTCATTGAGTTGGTCTTAGGAATCGAGCCAATCTCAAGAGCTCTTTACCATATGACACCTAAGGAGTTACAGGAGTTGAAGGTTCAGCTAGAAAAATTATTGGGCAAGGGTTTTATTCGACCTAGCATATCACCCTGGGGAGTTCCTGTGTTGTTTATAAGAAAGAAAGATGAGAGTCTTTGCTTGTGCATCGACTACGGATAGTTGAATAGGGTGACTATAAAGAATAAATACCCTCTTCCACGAATTGATGATTTGTTTGATCAAATGAAGGGTGAGTATTCTCAAAGATTGATTTGCATTAGGGGTACCATCAACTACGTATTAGGGAAGAGGATGTACCAAAGATAACTTTTTGGATTCTCTATGGGCACTACGAGTTCCTAGTTATGCCATTTGGCACAACGAATGCCCCACGATGTTCATGGACTTGATGCAGTGGGTATTCAAGCCTTATCTTGATCAATTTGTGATAATATTCATTAATGACATTCTGATCTACTCGAGCTCTAAAGAGGAGCATGCAAAACATCTTAGAGTAGTCTTACAGACTCTGAAGGAACACTGCTTGTATGCAAAGTTGAGTAAGTGTGACTTCTGGTTGATAGTGGTTAAGTTTTTGGGTCATGTGGTTTGGGCCAAGGGTATTTTTGTTGATCTAGTCAAGGTCAAAGCGATTGTTGATTGGCTTAGACAACCGTCATGACCGAGACTAGTAGTTTTCTAAGTTTAGCAGGTTACTATCGGAGAATTGTCAATATTTGCCTCGTCCAACGTTCGTACTATTATGACTCTAGATTCATGTCTCTCTAGGTTCTTGATTTGTTTAGTGATCTAACGGTTTATGCTTCTAGGTTCTTGTTTGTTCTTGGGTATAGGATTTGGTTTCATATAACATACATATATACAATTCAAACATGTTTTTCAAACAATCAAATAATCAGGCAATTTCACGCTAGCATAGCAAAGTACCAGGCTTTCATCTAAGCTTCCAAGTTCAAGTGTCTCATGCCACTCTAGCCCTTCCACTTTCACTTAGAAAATTGTCACACCCAAACAATTTCGCAACTTGATAACTAAGGTTTCTCGAGCCCACTATACCTGACCATCCCATACTAGCCAAGCATAGAGCAACAAGTTCTTCTAAAGTTACCGATCATTCACCAAACATGGTCCGTTATTCTCCAAGTCTAGGCTTCCTCCATGACTTCAAATTTCTATGTGTCCTATACTACATAAAAACCAAAGTTATAGAATTTTTTCGATCTTGTTTCTTGACCATAAAAGATTCAATTCTTACACATTTTCAATTTCTAACCTCCATCCTAAAGTTTTATGTTTTCTTGATCCACTAGTCCACCCATGTTTCTACCTAAAGTCATTCCCCTCGACCCAAGGTTTCAACTTGGTTGACTCACAACCTTCTGTCTAGTTAAGATACCATTTTTGGCATCCTTTTCAACTTCTAGTTAGTTTCTTGCCCTAATTTTTCACCATCTAATTTTCTTTTATAAAAAGTAAAGGTGTTCTTTAACTCAGACTACTAGTACAAGCTGGTAGGACAACCTCCAGATCGGGCAGCGAGACAGAAGTCTACTTAGCAACAATGCTTTCTAGGGCGGGATAATCTCCCTCCCTTTCAATGTTTAACTTTACTTGAGATAAGGCTTACCCACTATCAACTCACATTACAGTCTTTGTATCCAAACAAAACATTTCAAAACATATCCTTCCTTTTTTAAAACAATTTCCAAAATAGTTTTAAAATTCAAAATAGAAGGTAGGGCATTATAATATTCCATTCATTTTAAAGTGAAACCTTAGTTAGAGTTCCTACTTCTAGTCAAATAGCCACTGATTGACTTTCTAATTATAGCCCAAGGCACTTAAAGCCTAGGCTCTGATATCACCTTTCGTATCAGAGAAAACTTTCTAATTTTCGCCCAGCAACTAATGCCTAGGCTCTGATATCACCTTTGTAACACCCCAACCCCCTAGAAAAAGGTTAAAGCTCAACTGCAAGGAGGGTTAGGTCCCATGTTACATTTACAAGTACACAACTTGCATCACTTTTTATTATCTCAAGTCTTATGATTTTTCAATGAACACACTACCCAATTATTTAACTTCAAATTTAATAAAACTATTACAATAGAGATAAAAGAAATATTCACTCTTTACTTACTTAATAAAATAAAAGAGTACATACTTTAAACTCTTGTTTACTAAAATAAGTAAAATATTACATGCTTTAATTCAAATAACTAGAACTTGAAAGAGAGTATATAGCTCTTAAAAATTGAAATAAAATTCAATAGAAGTCAAATAATTCTAAAGTGGGCAACATGCCCTTACATTAAAAAAAAAAAGCTTTTCAAAAATAGAAACTTTCTAACTATCAAATTTCCATTACCATCATATTCAATTCCCTAAAAATGTTAAAAAGAGAGGGGTGAGCACATAGCCCAGTGGATCATTCATCAAACAACTAACTTACTATTTCAAGTTACTAACACATCCAAATTCACATACTTTCATACATTAAGTGTTTCACACAACAAAGTTGGTTTCAAGTTGATGTTATGTCTGAAAGGGTGGAAAGACATTCTTTTGTTACTTTCCATTGGACGCCACATACTAAGTATCTCATATTTAAGAAAGCATGGAACACACATATCATGCTTGAAAACTTAAAAGTAAACCTAAGCATGGTTTCTAGGCATAGTATAAGCTCATGAATGATTAAAAACATGTAAACATGCTAAACTAAAATTTAAATATGATCAATCATGCTAAAACTGAATAAATCATGTTGTAAACTAACAAAATAAACATGCATGAACATGCTAGGAACTTGAAATAACAAGATAGAACTTCTAGAAATCCCCTCCACCTGAATCCGAGTTTTTTGTTGAATCCAGCAGAGGTTCCCCTCATCTACCACTTTCAAAACTTCAAGAAGTTATAAAAGAAAACTATAACATCATAACTTTTCACTGAAAATGAAAGCACGAACAAAGAGGGTGAGAAGGGGTTGCCAAGAAAAAGGCTAGAACAAGCTAAGAAGAGGGTTTCAACTCTTGCTTTGGGATGAGAAGAATGTGAGTAAGAAAGGGTTTATATAGATGTTCATGAGCAGTAGAGGAACGTCTTGGTTAGTCTTGGGTAGCTCAGAAAGTTTGTGCAAGTTTCTAAACAAGAAGGGACCGTTTGATTTGGAATAGGCAAGTGTGCTCATGAGATCACTAAGACTTGTTAATTTCATATGAGCTATTATTTGATTCCCGAGCATATTTCTTATTTAATTTAAGAGAATATTCTTAGACTTTGATCCATTCTAATTTCAATTGGGGCATCCCATATTAGCCTGGTTCATGGTTTAGAAATATTTCTTAGACAACACTTTGCTTGGTCATCACACATGCATGAAATGGAAACCTTCCATTCTTGGCGTCATGGAGGATCTTTCTTTATTGCATGCACGACATTATCTTAGCCTCTTCCCTTTGGACGTCCAACTTATTAGAGATCCTAAAAGGTTTAGAAATTTCTAATATGGTCATTAGCCTTGCTCATGAAGAATTTCTAAGGTGGCTAACCTTAATAGTGGCGCACCAAGTGAGGGCAATTTAGCCATCTTGCATGGCAAACCCCTTTTGATTTTGGCTCCATGGCTGGTTTCTAATTGTGAAACTTCTAATTTGGTCTTCTGTGACAAAAAGTGAATGGCTAGCGGTGTATACTATCACACAAGCTGTCCTACATGATCATTCTTGAAGTTTCCCCAAAACGGCTAAGGTTTAAAAGTAAGAATGAGACATTTTGCAAATGTGTGGAGTATACACACATATAGGACAATTGAGATTTATGTAGCATAGGTGTACATGATCATTTACAAGGCACATTGGATCATTCTTCATGGATTCAAATAAGGGAAACATCCCATTGAGGTTGGGAAGGGTGAGGGTGTACATGATCATGGTGTTCCACCCATGTGACTTGCACATTCTTAAGGGTAGCCATGCCTTCATGGGTTCACAAAAATCAAATAAAAATTAATATCTCCTAATTCCTAAGGATTATGGTTTTTAACCTATAGTTTTGGAATCTCATGAACTTAATGCACATTTTAAGGCATAGTTTGGCTCAAAGTGATTTTTCTTGTAAAAAAATTTCCTTATTTAGGACCCACTGAGGTCACTAGGTAAATGAAACTCTAAATCTTGGCCAATTGTCCTGATTTTTGGATATGTCATTCATTTTGTTAGTTCATGTCATTCCATTTCATTTCAGGTAATTTCGATTTCTTGAAGTACCCTAAATATCAATTCTTTCCTAATTTGGACCCCTTGAAGGATGTTTGATAAATGAAAACCCTAATTTTGACCAAGTGAGCTGATTTTCAGATATGTTGTTCAATTGGTCGATTCAAGTCAATTTGCTTCATTTCAGGTTGTAAGGGATTCCTATAGATCACTAAATGAGACTTTTGGAACCTGCCAAATTTAGCCCTAAAATGAGCCTAGTTTCATTTTGCACCCAAATTTCACTGAATAAATGATAAATTTCATTTGATCGAGTACAGAGAATGGAGGGTATTACATCTGATGAGGCCACCCTTGAGAACATTCAGAGGCAGGCACTACAGTTTGAGACAAATGGTAGAAATGAGCGCTTAATGGTCTAGATAGTACAGGATGCACCATACAGTCGTAGCCGCAGTTACAGTTCCAGTCATTGACTCAGGGTGGTTATCATGGTGGACCAAGAGCAGGTAGTTACCTGAGGAAGAATAAATATTCAAGGGGATAGTCTAGAGGGAAATAGAGTCAATCATCTCCTGTAGTCCCGATTATTACTACCCTAGTCCAAATGTATCAACCAGTGGCACAACCACTAACCTAGTATGGGGATCAAGGTAGAGGTAAAGATTCAAGGCATAGAGACTATGGCCATGGCCAAACCTACTGGGCTGAGTAGGGACGTTAGATTATATGTTTTTAGTGTGGTCAGCCAAGCCACAAATGATATGATTTCCCTATGCTTGTTCCAAGTTCCAGTTTACCCACCACTATTGTTACTTAAGGGAAAGCAGAGGCAATCACGCAGCCTGACCCGGAGTCTACCATGACTTATGTGGAAAGTATCATTTCTATTTCAGATTCTACCTTATATGTGTTGGTTGATGTTGACTTTTCTTTATCAGTTATCTCTGGACATGTCATAGATAAATTGAGACCTAGGCCTCTCAGGGCACTCACCTGGGCTCATGTTGAGTACTACAGCGAGGGAACATATTTACCCTAATTTGATTTGTGAAGGTTGTGTGTTGAGGTTGGGCGACTTTGAGACCATTATCGACTTTCAAATATTAGAGTTCCTAGAATTTGACACTATATTTGGGATGGCTTGACTAGTCGCTTATCATGCGCATGTCAACTATTTTGCCAGGAGGGTGGTATTTCAGATACCAAGGCAACCTGTTATTATCTTCCAGGGTAGTGTTTCTGATAAGTCAAGAACTTGAGGTAGAATGACGACTTAATATGAGATTGATACTCTAGCTGATCTAACTGCGAGACTCCTATTATCAGAGATTTTCCTAATGTATTTATTGAGTATTTACCGGCTTGCCTCCTAAGCACAAAATCAATTTCGTTATTGAGATTATTCTATTAACACAACCTATTTTGATCTGACCTTATCGAATGATGCCTAAGGAATTGCAAGAGTTGAAGGTCTAGTTAGAGGAATTGATGAGTAAGGGTTTTATTACCCTTAGCATGTCACCTTCGGGTGTTCTAGTATTTTTTGTAAGGAAGAAAGATGGGAGCCTCCGTTTGTGTATCGACTATTGGTAATTGAACAAGTTGACAATAAAGAACAAGTGCCCTCTCTCCCATGCATTGATGACTTGCTTGACCAACTTAGATGTACCACTGTATTTTCAAAGATAGATATAAGATCTAAGTACCATCAATTGAGGATTAGGGAAGAAGATGTACCAAAGATGACCTTTCAGACTTGTTATGGGCACTATGAGTTCTTAGTCATATTGTTTGGCATGACAAATGCCCCTACAATGTTTATAGACCTGATGTAGAGAGTGTTTTGTCTCTATCTCGACTCATTTGTAATTATTTTTATTGATGACATCCTTATTTATTCGAAGACTAGGGAGGAACACACCTAGCATTTTAAAATTGCACTGCAAACTCTTCGAGATCACCGCCTATATGCTAAGTTTAGCAAGTGCGAGTTTTGGTTAACAGATGTTCAATTTTTAGGTGATGTGGTAGGAGCCAATGATATTTCTGTTGATCTAGCTAAGGTTAAGACTATTGTTAGTTGGCCGAGACCTACTACAGTGACGGAGAATCGTATCTTTTTGGGTTTGGAAGGTTATTATCATAGATTTTTTCAAAATTTCTCGAGGATTTCTACACCTATGATGAAACTTACCCAATAGAAAAATAAGTATGACGAAGCCTTTTTTGAGCTGAAACATCATTTGACATATGCGCCAGTACTTGTGCTACTTGAACCAGGTCGTGTGTTTGTGATTTATACAGATGCATATGGGACAGACTTAGGGTGTGTGCTAATGCTGGATGATCGAGTAATTTCTTATCCCTCGCAACAGTTGAAGATATATGAGAGAAAGTACACCATCCATATTTAGAATTGGCAGCAGTAGTGTTTGTGCTCAAGATTTGGCGGCACTATATGTATAGTGAGCATTTTACGCTTGATTTTGATCATAAGAGCCTCAAGTATTTGTTTTCTCGGATAGATTTAAACATGAGGCAAAGGAGATGGATGGAACTATTTAAGGATTATAACTTTACCATTGAGTACCATCCTAAGAAAGCCAATGTAGTGGTTGACGTACTTAGCAGAGTACAGGTTGAGATTGCATGTGTGGCTATACATACATTTCAAGAGTGGAGGATGGTTGATTATGTAACAATGATGAGTATCTATAAGACTTCGATCGAGACCAGAGTCAGTGCACAAATGAGAGCCCAACCAGTGCTGCTTGTTGAGATCATAGAGGTATAGCTTCATGATGTGATTATGTGATGTACTAGGAGTGGACAAACGACACTTCTCGTGTGGAGTGGTTGATTGACAATGATGGTGCACTAAGGTTTAGGGGTTGTTTGTGGGTACCAGATGACCCTCGCCTGAGACGAGAACTGCGAACAGAGCTGCACCGCTCGAGATATACCATTCATCCAAGCACCAATAAAATATATCATGATGCTCGACGTACTTATTGGTGGCTGGGGATGAAACAAAATATTGCATCCTTCGTGTAGAGATGTGCCAGTAAGTTAAGGTTGAAAACTAGAGACCCGGTGGTTTACTACAACCCTTGGATATTCCTGAGTGGAAATAGGAACACATTATCATGGACTTTGTGATGGGATTACCCCAGACTCAATGGAAACATGACTATTTTGGTTATTGTGGACAAACTCACTAAGTCTGCTCATTTCTTCTCAATTCATACCAAAGATTCAGTTGAGATGCTGAGTCCATTGTATATCTGTGAGATTGTGAGATTACATGGGATCGCAATGTCCATTGTTTCTGATAGAGATGCTCAAATTACGTCCAATTTTTGACAGAGCTTGTAAAGTCAGTTGGGGACTAAAGTAAACTTGGCACAACCTTCCATCCACCTACTGATGGTCAGTCTGAAATAATAATCCTGATTTTGGCGGATACGCTCCATGTATGTGTTCTTGATTTTGATGGTAGCTAGGAGGATCACTTAGCATTGTGTGAGTTTGCATATAATAATAGCTACTAGGCAAATATCGACATGGCACCGTTTGAGGCATTATATAATCGACCTTGCCGATGACTAGCTTGTTAGGCTGAGGTTGGTAACATAGCAGTTTTTGGCCCTACTTTTGTACAGGAGCAAAATGAGAAAATTTAGCTGATTTGTAAGAACATGAAGACAGCTTAGGATCGAGAGAAGAGTTATGCAAATAATTGGAGGAAAATCCTTAAGTTTGAAGTTGGTGATCATATACTCTTTCGGATTTTCCCTCGGAAGGGGGCAAACTCATTTTGGTATTTTAGGAAAACTCACTTCGAGATGTATTGGACCTTTCGAGATTCTTGAGAGAATAGATCCTGCTGCATACCGATTGACATTACCACCTCAATTAGGGGGAGTACACAATATGTTTCATGTGTCAATGTTGAGGAAGTACTACCCCAATCTCTTGCAAGTGATTGATTAGAGACAGTTGAGTTACGAGAGGATTGTATATATGATGAGGCTCCAGTAGCTATCATTGATCTAGATGTGAAGAAATTGCGCAACAAGGAGATATTGATGGTACATCTATGTTGGCAATTTCATAGTGCCGAGCAGGACACATTGGAGCAAGAGAACTACATGGTAAGTCACTTCCCTGAGATTATGAGAGTTATTTCTTGATCTTTTGTTATCTTAGTAAATTTTGAGGACGAAATTTGTTCTAAGGAGAGAAAACTATAACAACTTGTATTATTTGGACATTGAGTCGACGGGTTCGATTTATAATTTCATATATGAATTAATAAATTATAAATGAAAATCCATGAGTTTACGAGAAATGTGTAAATTAATGTATGTATTAAATGGAAATATGTGATTATTGCAGCAATGGTATTAATTAATATGTGTATTAAATAAAAAATGAAATAAATAATTAATAATGGTACTATTAACAATAATAATAAATAATTCATAGTGAGAGTTTATTTGATAATGAAATGAATTAATTAAATCTTGCATATATACATAAATGTACATGTATACGTATTTATGTGTGTGTGTGTGTGTGTGTGTATATATATATGATGAAAAAAGGAATAATAATAAATAGAGTAAAGTCAAAGATTGAGAGTTGATTTGGTTAAAATAATAATAATAATGATATCGACAAGATAATATTGCATGATGTGGATGGATAACGGTGAAAGAAAAGTCAATGGTATTAACTTTCTTTTTCTTTTTCTTATTAGGTGGGACCCACCCAAATTTGTAAGTATATAAGGGCTTGCTCCCACTTCATTCTTGCTCACAATTCACCCTATCTGGGAAGAGAGGAAGCAAAACTAAAAAGAGGGAGAGAAAAAAAAGGCGGAAAAAGAAGGCCAAAAAAGAAGAAAAAGAAAGAAAAGAAAAGGAAAAAAAGGGGAAAAGGAAAATAATGCTTTGGGTAAATTATTTTCACTTATTTTCAATTAAAAATTGTTATGAAAGTTACGAATTACATTATTTTTAGTGTAATTTTTAATAAAGGTGATAGTTTAGTGTGTGACTAGAAACTAGGGTGTATTTTCACTAGGAGTAAAACTACACAATATATATATATTATTGTATTCAGATCAATGAGTAGAACATAGATATGTAGTTTATTTATACTCATTTAGGCCTTAAGAATTTATATGATAATTAAAAGTCGATACATAGGGGCTATATTTATTAATACTGAAATTTTAGTTGGCAAGTATTAAAATATCAAAAATGAAATTCTGAACTCAATGACATTAAAATTAAAATTTTTGAAAGTCAATTGATATATTAAAATTGCATTTATGCAATTTGAGGATTAATGAATGATAATGTATATAAAATTTTATAATATTAAATAATAGGAAAAATGTTATATAATGTTATATATATAGATAGAATGTTGTATGATATTATGAAATAGTTACTGATAAACATGCATAAAATAGAAAATAATTAAATTTTTTCTATTTATTGTATTAGATCGCCAAATTTATGAAAAGACTGGTTATTGTATATTAAAAGTAGGACACGTATCGACAATACAAATTTTTAGTATTTTGGGTCAATATTAAGGGCTTACTGGCACGAATTGACCTTGTTGATCATGACAGGTCAATGAGTGTTAGGTTTAGTTAGAGTTAATTGTATTAACCAAATCCATAATAGACCACAATTGATCGAGTCAATCCTTTGATTGACCAAGGACCATAAAGTTAGATT
>JAJIYU010017684.1:0-11585 GCA_030144865.1 Tinospora cordifolia | reverse complement strand
ACCAATAAGATTTGAAAGTTCAACAGAGGTTTCAATGTAACAACCCGAATTTTCATGACATGTGAATATGACTATGTATGTATAAGCATGTATTACACACACACACACACACACATATAATGTCACGTGGGTTGGAAAAAATAAATAAATTTGGCTGATTTAATAATAATAATAATATTATTATTATTAGTACTAGTATTATTGAATTATAAATAATGAACGTAAATATTATAAGTGCGCATTATATATATATACATTTACATTAACATATATGTGAGGTCTGATGAGCTAGAGAAGAAAAAAAAAAGAAAAAATATATATATATATATATAAATGTTGTATGTGATGGATAAGGTTGCAAACAACACAAAGAAAAAAGAAATAAATAGATAAATAAGAAACTATGCATTTTGTGGGAAAGTTGGTACATTTGGTTGGGGAAAGAGGAAAGAGGAAAGAGGAAATGGATGGATGGATAGATGGCATACATGGTGGTCATACATTATTTAACACATGATGTGGCAGTGGACCTTTAGATGTTGCTCGCTTTGCTTTTTTATTTCGGTTTCCATCGCCATAGTACAGAACATGTTGATAGAAGAACCAACGCACAGGGAGAAGAAATTTTGAGTGTTTTCGACAGATTTGACACGTTGGTAAACAATTTTTCTCAATTTTGGTTATAAAAATGTTAAATAAGTCATGTACCACAATCCTAAGGTATAATTTTTATTGTAGGTAGTATTTTATAGTCGCACCCAAAAATTGAGTATTTTTCCACCATGAATAAAACTTAATAAAAATTATACCAAAACACTCATGGTGATACGTAGATCCTAGATACGTAGTTAGTTTTTATTTGTTTATCCTGTATATTCTGAAATAAATACCTAAAGTTTTATAACTTTTGGATGAGTTTTTGGATATGTTAAACTCAAATAAAACTTTGATTGAAACTCATAGGAATGTAGAGAATGAAAATACATACCCATCGACACCAAATTCATGAATTTTGGATATCAATTGAATTTTTGGAGAGCGATTGACCAATAGGGTTATTTACTAAAAATTAAAAATTTAATAAATATAATTAAAAAGCTTATTTTTGATATTTTTTGCTGTAGAATTATTTTATATGAGTGAAAAGAATAATATTAAAGATTATTAAGCATACTCGGGTTAATGCGCACCGATATGTAGAGTCAAATGAATATATTGGGTCAAATATAAGTTATAAATGCGTGAAAAATGATTTATAAAATAAATTTAAATGAATTGAATTTGATTTGATGTATAAGAAATGATTTTTGGTGACAAGATTATATTGATGTTGTGGAGAGAAAGTGTTATTGAATATTAGGAATTAGTTGGATACAAAATTTTGGTGAGTAATCCAGACTTGTGATATTATATTTGACATTGGTATTAAATTAAAACTATTGATTTTTATTAAATGAAATGATATATATCGCATTTCATGTTTATTTGAATTCCATGAAATGATTTTGATACATTGTAGCATGTCGATTACTGACCTAAGTAGGTTACTAACATGATAGCATTTCTATTACTCATAATCTCAGGAAACAGACTCACAAGATTGACCGTTGTAGTAATCTTGGTTGGTGCATTCCAGGAATGAGACAAAGGAGATAGGAATGAATAAATAATTGGATAACTAGAGGTCCGGTGCACTTGTCATTTGCGCTGTGAGGAGTAGATTCGCTCTGTTATCTGGAAGGAGGGAGATGATTCATTTTTTTAAAATGATTGCATATTATTGAAATTGAATGCATGTTCACACATTATATTATGCATGTATATTATATTTATTTCATTTTTGCAAGTGATTAAAAATTTGTTTTACTTCGCATGTTTTATACATATGATGACAGTATAATACCATAAGTCAGAATATTCACTGAGCTTGTTGTTTGCTCACTCTATTTTCCATTATGTTCACCAGGTTCTAACAAAAAGGGGAAAGGGAAGATAATGTAAAATTATTATTAGGTTCTTTTGAAGTTAATAATGTATGACAATTGTAATAATTAGTTAAATTACTATTTTGGGAGATGCATATAAATGTGTTATCATTTGAATGTATCATTAGAACAAATTATAGATTTTGTGGGTATATGGTTATCTGGATAAAGAGATATATGTTTTTGTTTATATTAGTTGTGATTATTAGGTGATTTGAATTTGGTGACATGTTGTATTTTTAGAGGAGACTTTGTCAAACTTTAAGTAGTAAAATTGGATGATTTTGTTAGAAAGGCTTATAGGATTTTCTGACATGTCAGGGTTCTGACGTGTTTGAGAATTATGTGCCTGTTGTGGCATCACCTGAGAAGGGGTCACGACATTCAAGGAGTTTAGAATTAAATGATTAAGCGTAGAAGGTGAAAGTGATTTTTAAATTTTACCTTATTATTTTGATTAAAGTATTATATGCATGAATGTTAGCTTAGTCTTATATGCATGCTTAGTTTAGAAATATACCCTACTATACCATGAAAATGCATGCCTCACTATATGTACACATGAGTAATCTATGTGATGTTATGATCATTGAATGCCTTGTTAACAAGCTCAATACCATGCTTACATGCTCATTCCTGAATTTATCTTATTATTAATGTGATTTGATAATAAGGAAAGATTAACGAAGATTATCAACCACATGCTGACACGATGATGAATTATCGTCTTGAGTGTTTCAAACCAATATTTTCGGGATGTGAACTGAGGGTTTAGATTTTACCCCACTTCATTAATGATAGGTTCGAAGGTCCAAAATTGACCTCATCCCTTAAATATGAAACACTGAGACGTATTTTCCTTCGGTCTTAATATCAGTCATAAACAAACAATTGTTTAAATCACTTAATCTTTTAAAGTGTTTGTCATATAAATGTCATTTGTTTCGAAGTAATAAGTTAAATATTTCGAATGATCCACTGGGCTTTTGAGCTTAACCTTCCTTTTTATCTTTCAGAAGATTTTTGAATGAAAGTTGCGTAGTCAAGTTAAATCTTAGTATTTACGAAATGTTTAAATTGAGCATGTTAGCCCTAATATTTTTATTAGGTTTTCAAGTTTAAATTTAATGTAATAAATTGAGGGATTTGTACCTCATGACATGGTTTATTTTTAATGAATGATATGAATTTATTTTATTAAATGATTTTTAAGTATTTGTTATAAATTAATGTTACTCATAAGTCTCATAGAGTTAAGATAATAAAAGAGAAAAAGAGAAAAAAAGATAACTTGACATTGTCTGCCTCTCGTGTGGCCAGTTTATTATTACAAGACTTAAAGTCAGTACGATAATTACCCCTCCGAATCGTGTGGGCCCAAGGACGGGGAGGCGATTTGTTACATTTGCCCTCTTCTCATTGTGTTTTGGTTCATTCTTACAGTGGTTTTGCTAAAGAAGGCTACTTATTTGGGGACAATGGTGACTCTATTCGAAATTCTCAAGCAATTATTTATGTTTTGTTAACTTTTTTCTCATTATAAATTATTTAATTAATAAACTATCGTTGTAATTCAAGTTAATAACGGCGGTGCATATAATTCACTTAGATTTTTTTTTTTTGAGAAAATATTTTAAGTCACATGTTAAATAATTTATTCAACTGTTAGGCTTATATATGAATAATTATGAATTACAAATTGTCATATGAGTTTAAGCTCAAGTAAAAGTAATTTAGATGGCATTTGTGAACTCCATTCAAAATTTATTTCTATGAATTTCATTTCAAGTTCAACCTTTATTTATAGTAAAGATTCAACTTTAATTTAAATAAAGTATTTTTTTTCACTTTTGTTCTAGAGTTTATATTTCTATTTCAACTAAAGGTCAAAAAAATTTTAAAATATTTTTTTATTATCATATAATTTTTATAGATGTTTAAAGTAAAATTATCATATATAATTGGACATTTTAATCACGTTCAAAATTTGTGTATAAAGACGTCGCCGCTTGCCCCTGTTGACGCCACGCATGCCAACGCACTTGGAAGCTCTCTATCGATCCAACGGGCAGAGATTTTCAGTTGTCTCTCCCACGTTTTTCCTAAGGGTCTCAGCCGGTTCTCAAATTTTTATTGCAGCTACCCCAAGAAAGAGCCAAGGCGATCACGTGTCTATGCCCCATCTGTCGGTCCAGGCAGCTAAAATCACAATATAAATTCATTATTGATAAGAAAACAAGAAACGGGTGGGCAGGAAGAAGAAGAAGAAGAAGAAGAAGAAGAAGCAGTAGGAGGGAAGAAAAGATCTGCAGAAGAAGAAGAAGAAAGTGATGATGATGGAGAGGTGTAGAAACAGTAGAGCAAAGGAGTTCATACCACACTTGTCGATGGTAGGAAGCGTACTGATAGAAGCTGGGTACCTTGTGCTTCTAAAGTCGATAGTTTCAGGAGGCACAAGCAGCTCTGTGTTCATCTTCTACCAAGACCTCTCTTCCACCGTCTTTCTCTGCTTCATTGCTTTCCTCTTCGAAAGGTAGAAAAACTTTTAAAAAATCATTTTCTGTTCAATTAATTACCCTTAAATAATTCATCCCCTGTTCAATAAATTACCCATTAATTCATACATACCAGACTACCATCATCATCGTCGTCATCTTGTCTTCTTATCCTCTCTTGTGTTTTTGCAGAAACACCATGCCATCTCTCTCATTCAATCTTGTGCTATGGGCTTTCTTCTTGGGCTTAATAGTGTAAGTCATTCTCCTTCATTCTTGTGTGGATTACTGGGCGTCCTATGCAATTGAACAAAAACTCTCTATCAATGTTTCAACTCTCTTTTGTGGGTGTGTGTGTGATGTGAAGGATAATGGGAGGTCAATTGATTGGGACTTTAGGCCTTCGATTTGTGCCGGCGACATTCCAAAGCACGGCTTCCAACACCCTTACAGCGGTTACTTTCGTCCTTGCCGTGGCTCTTGGGAGAGAAAGCTTCAAGGTTTTCAGCTTAAATGGGCAAGCCAAGCTATGGGGAATTGTGTTGTCCACCTCTGGAGCCATCCTTATTGTGCTTTGGCATGGACCGGAGCTCCGTCTACATTCATCCAATGATGGCAACATGTTCCTTGGCTCTGTCTTAATAGCTTTTTCCATTCTAGCCCGGGCCTCTTACTGTCTACTATTGGTAAGTTGTTTATAGTAGGGTAGATCAAATGTTACAATATACATTTATCACAATTACATGAATAAACATGTATTTTGATGTATAATTATTTTTTATTTTTTATTTTTTATAAAGTAACACTTTGTATATTTGCAGGAAGGGTTGATGAAGAGGTACCAAGGTGTAATGTCTTTGTCGGCGTTAATATGCTTCTTTGGGACAGTTCAAGTAGGAGTGGTGGCTTGTCTGACTGAAAAAAGTGCAAAAGCTTGGAAGATTGGCTTCAACAATATTTCTGAGTTTCTAGGTGTTCTTTATGGGGTAATTACTGACCATCAAAATCTCATTAGTGGCATATAATACCGTTCATAAATTGAGTTGGTTTAGGTCTTAGTTTAATACTAACCTAATCCAATCAAGTAGTCAAACTCTTGCCACCTAATGATATGTAAAATTGATATATAAACACATCTAATGATATGTAAAATTTAAAAAACAAATACATAAAAGCTAACGGGCTAATGAAATTTGATTTGTTGCAGGGAATTTTGATGACGGGTGTGGTCTTTTTTGTCCAAGTATGGTGCATTCGCAAGAAAGGTTCTGTTTTTCAAACAGCATTTAACCCTTTACTTATAGTCTTTGCCTTCATTCTTTCATCTCTCTTTCTAAAGGAGGCTATTCACCTTGGGAGGTTAGTAATTATTATTAAGTTGGTCATTCTCATTCTAAAGTTTCAAGCTATTGTTATATATATATATATATATATATGTATATATATTATTACTTAGGGTAATTTTCTTATACCCTATTTAATTAGTTAAAATTGCTATGATTCATGTTAATTAATTTCATGCAATTTGTATAAATTGCAGCGTCGTTGGAGCAATATTTGTGGTTGTGGGTCTTTATGCCCTCTTATGGGCCAAAGCTGACGATAATGAGAAAGCCAAATTACTCTTCGTAGAAGAAACCACAAGCTCTCCATTACTTACTTCCTCCAAGTCAATTACAGAAACCTTGGCTTAGAGATGTATTTAACTTTTTTTTTTTTTTTAAGATGACGGCAAGTTATCTTATTCATAGCACTTGGCATGAAGATTATGTTCTTGCTGCAAAATGCATCAGTTTTGTATCTCATGATTTTCCTATAATTATGTCAGTGTAGTTTAAAAAAACAGGTTTGAGTTGAGTCAAACAAGAATGGACAATTAATGCTAATCAAACTATTGCTACTTCGTTTTCTTATTTTCTTTTTTTTAATAAATATAATATTCATAACTATTGAATTTTTCATTGTATGCATTAAAATATGTAATTTAATTTATCTAATGGTTGCATGTATTTTAATTATATAAAAAAGCTCAAAACATCAATTTTTTCAATTAATATTTTTAAGGAACAAATCCTTAAAGAAACAATTTCAAATACACAATGAATGGAATGTGAAGAGATTCTTATTGGAAAATTTGATATGAAAATCTTATTTTAAAATGAATAAAAATTGAGAAGACAAAAAGAGTAGTAAATGATTATGTTTATTCACATCAAATCTATTTATTCAAAGATTTCTGACATTTTAAATGGTGTCTCTTGTTATTAATAGACCAATCACAGAGCTGCCATTCCCTGATAATTGAGCTTCGGTCCATGCCAGACCACAATGAGGGTGGCACTGGCCGTTGACGAGGCAATTCTCCAAAGCTTAGCTTGGCTATTTATAGTCAAAAACCTGCAAGTTTCTTGCTAGAAAGTCACCGCAAAGAGGAAAGCAACGGCGGTGGCACTGTTCATGGCTGTGCTTTTTAGTACAATGTCGCCGTCGTGAATTTGAGGCTCAAAGTCTCTGCATTAGCTGAGCTATCACAATAAACACATACATACATGTATGAAGAACATCGAAATTGTGCTACTATATACTTTACTAATTAAGATGGGAACCTGTAGATTGATGGGATTACAGTGTGCATGATCAAAGAACTGACTTACTGAATGAAGCCCAAGAAGAAAGTCCATGACAAAAGACGGAAGGATAGAGCTGGTCTTGGGTTTAGATAACATGCACAAGAGGAGATGATGATGAAGAAGGTGGAAAGCAAGTGGGGGTCATGATCAATAAATACTGGCAATTAATAATTAATGTATTACCTTTCAAAGAGGAAAGCAATAATGGAGATGATGAATGTGGAAATCAGATTCTGGTAGAAGAAGAAAACAGGACTATTCATAGCTCCTGAAACTGCGGATTTAGCAACAACAATGAAGACTTAAAATGCTGGCTAGGGTGCCTGATATCATAAAAAACTGAGGGATGTACGTACACCTTTGCCCTCTCCATCATCATCTTCGTCGTCGGCATCGTCTTCTTGTTAGATCTTCTACTTCTTATCATTAGTTCAAATTCGGTAATAAATATAATTTGAGTTTTTTTTTTCCTAAAATTGTACTTTGGAATTTATATTTTTGGTAAGCCCCATGGCTGATGGTTAAGCTGGAGCATTAGTATTGACGATTAAAGGTTGATGGGTCCAAACATGAAACGGAAATATCATATAAGAGGAAGAACCTTGTAATGGAGGTTTCTCCTCTTTTTTAGTGTTATTAGATTTTCCTAGCTTTTTGAAAAGTAGATGTAAGGTCACTTTCATCTTTATCAAACCTTTATGTCCATGAAGGCCCTTCTTAATTGCAATTCCCCAACATTAAACTACGCTAGGCTTGCTCTTGTCCTCAAGTTTTTCTATTCTTGATCTTTGGTTGATAGAAGAAAATTCTTGGTGTAAAAGTTATATCACATCATGTTACATCATAATTCAGCCTTTGTGCCTCCAATCTCTACTAAAAGCTGAGGGATTTTCGTGTAGTTTCCAACACTTATTCTCTTATGTCTCACCTTCTGATAATAAATGCATCAAAATTTTTCCTTGTTATCTTAATTTGAATTTCTTGAAGTGATATATATATATATATATTCAATCTTTTCCTTTACTAGCAATTATATATCACATAGTTCTCTATCTTTTGCAAGTGCGCATTACGTTTCTTCTACTTTCTTTAGCTCAAATAATTAAGATCATCCTGATCAAAGAAGGGAGTGTTTTCCTTAGAATTTAAACTCATAATTGATCTAACTCTGTGTTTAGCCCAGCCATTAAGTCATAGACTTAATCTCTTCAATGTAATTTTCAATAACGGCAACTTCTATAGTAACTTAATCCAAGTGCATCTATAGCATGATCAAGTTCTTGCTAGAGATTTTTAAGGACATTAACATTCTCCATAAATCATAATTGTCCTATTTCGCTGCTTTTGGTAAATAATTAACTATGACTTTAAATAGTCATGATTTTTTTATTTTAACTTTAAGTTATGCGATTCAAGATGCGTTAGAAAGGGTTTTTTTTTTTTTGGTCTACTTTCTAATGCATTTTGAACTACTTAAATCAAAGTTACAATGAAAAAGTTATAGACATTTGAATATTTTATTATTAATTTTGTATGAAGAAAATTAAAGTTGGAAATGAAAATTTGTTGGTTTGATGGGTTGATTTAGATGAGGACCCCTTTTCTAATTCTTGAAATCAGGTGACCTCTACTTCAATTCTCAAATATCACATGACCTCCTAATACCTAAAGATGTTTTTATTCTGAAAAGGAAATTTACCCATCATGTACACAAAGAAGAAAATGAACATAAAGGAGAGCAAAAAGAAGAATAGTAGAAGCAACAAAAACACGTCAATGTGCTACAAAAGAGCCCCATAAGAGCACTAATCAAGTTGAGAGACTATGCATGTGAAATGCATATAATAGTGCTTAGTGAGACAACTATTGCGTACAATGTCATGATGGGTTGTCCAAGAGCTTCGACATTCCTTCTTCGAGGTCGAGGGAAGAAGAAAATATTAGGGAGCAAATAAGGGCTATAAGAATTTTGATTTTCAAATTTCAATCAACCTATGTTAACAATGCAAAGTGAAAAAGAAGAGGAAAAAATAGGTTCTATTATATAACAAAAGAATGAAATACAAACATTAGTTAATTATTAATAATAAAATATATTTAATTTTTTATAGTAATTGATATATTTATAAAGAAGTAAATATATTAATATCAAATCACATGTATTATACGAATCCATTATAATTAATTACCCTTTGTGCTATGTTATTTTAGTAGTAGGAAAATTAGATATAACGAGAAATTAAACATAATGGAACATGTGGCCTTAGGCGCCTTGAGATCATCAATTTTGTCAAGATATCACCTTACTTGGAAGAATCTCAAGAAGCATCTATGCTTAAGGTAAAAGTTGAAAGAATCTCAAGACATCATTATCCATTGTTACATTGTTGTGAATTTCCATAATAATTTAATAGATGAGTTTAAATTTTTAAGAGAACCAAGGGTGATACTAATTGGTCAAGTAGTCTTTCCAAGAATTCATGTGCTTCATTTTCTCTTTTAGTTTAGTCCTAACCCATCTTTTTTTTTTCCTCTTTCTTTCACTTAAACATTCTTACTTGCTCTTGATTTTGATTTGTTTTAATTTTTAATTGCTTTCACTAGAGGCACAACTTGTTGATCGACTTGCCCTTGTGGTTATTTTCTTCTTCAAGAAATATGAAAACTATTGTATAAAATGTTAAAGTAATAATATTGTTGGTGTGGTTTATAATGAGTTGATCATGCGAGTCAACCAAACTTTGAAGTTGAACCACTACATGTTCAAGCTCTTGTATTTTTTATCCAACATTCAAAGTAAAGAAAATAGATTATTTAGGGTGTTGTTGTGGTCAAATAATGATGTAAAACTCTACCATTGAAAGAGTGTATAATATATATATATATATATATTAAAAAGATCTTGTTGTGCAGTGTTTTTGCTTCATATAAATTGATAAGTAGTCTCTTTCTTTGGTTGTTTTGTGACAAAATATTATCTAATGTTCGATGCAAATTTGATATTGTATCAACATCTATCTTCTTTAACTATTTATTATTTGTAATTTATGTTGGTCTACATTTAATTGCTTCTAAGCAGTCTTTCGTAATGTAGCCTTACTCTTGAGCTTTTATAATGAGAATATAATC
Organism: Tinospora cordifolia; assembly: GCA_030144865.1. NCBI lineage: Eukaryota > Viridiplantae > Streptophyta > Magnoliopsida > Ranunculales > Menispermaceae > Tinospora > Tinospora cordifolia. The sequence continues at coordinate 1,346 of JAJIYU010017684.1, read as the reverse complement.
TTCTCAAGCTTCTTTATCTGGATCTTTGTTGCCATATTAAATATTGCTAATTGTATCGATCCCCACTACTTTACATGAGTGACACCATATTGGCAAAAAAAACCCTAACAAATACTTTTTGATGCGGAAGATAAGACGAGACTACAACCATTTAACATATGAAGACTTTTATAATATTATCTCTAATACCACTTGTTGGGACATTAAAATTACATGCAACATGACAATATTAAAGAATAAGATGAAAATAAAAAAAGAAAACATAAAGATTTAACGTGGTAAAACCGACAATTCAAAATAAAGATTCATAGGCACAGTATAAAAGATTAACTGTGCGAGGCCAAACTTCAACCCTCTTCTTACATTCAAAGAGAAAACAAAGAGAGCGTCTCTCTCTTTCTCTCTTGAAGTACAAAATAACAAGGGGATCAAAAGAAAAAGAATGAGACGAGATGATTTGAGGAAAAAGAGAATGATGTTATTTGTAAGCACCATTAGACAACTTCTCGAACAAGCAACCATGTCTTGTCGTGCCACTTTATACTTTGTCAATCCACACTTTTAACAAACCATCTTTTATGACTTTCTACAAGTAACCATCTTTTCACAACCTATCATAAGCAACCATTGAATCTTAATGTCTTGTAGGTAAAACAATCATCAAATCCTGATAACTTCTAGACAAGTCACAAATTACTTCAAATATCAACATCAAAACGTTTTATTAATTTTTCACAATCATGTTTCTACTTGGCAAATAATTTTTCCACAACTTCCTTCCTAATAACTACATTTATGACCTCCAGATTGACCACCATGCTGGTTATAATTGCTGCCATTGCCATTGGCATGACAACCAATAGCCATATCTTGGTTTGTATTGTTTTTATTTGCACAATCTTGCATAACATTTGCAGATGCTTTGAGAATAATATCAATTTCAGTTCTAATTCTCTTAATTTAACTTTCATGACATATTACTAGAACCTAAACCTCTTCCATAAACAAAATTGTCTGGTTTGAAGGAAACATTCACTACAACTAACTCATACTCTGTAATACCCCAGAATTTTGTCAAATAATTTAAAATAAATAAAATAAGCTGAATAAATTAATTTCAAAGATTTTAAGAAATTTTGGATGCAAATGGTGGGCCTACACATGAAAAATAAAATAAATTAGAGATATAGTGAAAATTAAACAAATAAAACCTTAATTTGATAATTAAACAAAAAATTAAGGTTTAGTAAAATAAACAAACAAAAATAAAGTATAAATACACATATTGGCTAATATGTGAATAAGGTGTATGTTAACATAATAAATGTTAATATTACATATTAGGG
>JAJIYU010017683.1:0-11570 GCA_030144865.1 Tinospora cordifolia | reverse complement strand
AAATAATACTAGAGAGTAGAGTAATCACTTCCACCTCAGTAGTATTTCTCTGAATCCTTGCTGTATTATCTCAACTTATTTTGAGGCTTTGATCAACAGTCTTCGGGATCTGCTCTGATTAGAACCACCTTCCTATTGCTTCAAAGGACCCCCAACAGTAGATCTTTACTTCCGCTATGCAGAAACTGGGGTTTTCCCCTTCCTACTACTATATTTGCTGTCTAAAACAGCTGAAGAACAAGAGAAGAGAAGAGAGTAAGCAAGAAAATTCTTTTTTTCTTGCTGGAATGAATTTTCAGAATGAGGGAGGGGGGGGGGGGGGGTATATAGATTTTTCTGGTAGAAAAAGACGAAACTCTACAGTTGCAAATAGTTGTTATTATGGCTACAGTACCTATTACTGTAGCTACAGTAACCCGTCGAATCCAATTTTGTCTACCGACAAAATAGTGACCGTATTTGTGCACAGTAACCGTATATTTGAGTAGTAACAGTAAAAATTAAATTTTTTTTTCTTTTCAAATTTCGAGTATACAACACCGAAATTTGTGGGTATTACATAAAAGCAGTTATAAATAGTGCAATAGTTTGAAGAAAAACTGTTTAAATACATGCAGCTTAAAACTATATCAAGATTAGGGTTCAAATTATCAAATACAACCCTATGGTCATCACTCGAGCGGGTCATGTATTAGATGTACCGGCCACTCAAGCGGGTCAAGGGTTAGGCGCATTCATCGAACACCCTAACCCTACGCTCGGTCCTCAAGTGTCGTGCTCGAGCAGGTCTGAGGCTAGGCGTACTGATCATATACCGTAACCCCAACGCTCGGACCTCGAGCCTAAACCAATTACATCGTGTACCCTGACCATGCGCTCGGACCTCAAACCTATGATCTCTCTATCGGTGTACAACTACATATATTTCAAATCAATTATTGTAGCTCAACACAAGAATTCATTCAATCAATGACAATTTCAATCATTTTTCATGCAAGGAACACAATTAAGATAACAATTGAATTAAACTACTCACCTCGGGTCCCGTACACCGATGTCCCCTTGACACTAGGCCTTGTCCCTGATCTATGCTCAAATCTGCATTATGTTAGACCCAATTTCAATTCCTTATGAAACAATGTTTAATTGAGGTCCTACTATTCTTAATCGGTCTTAGACAATTCGAATTCGAATTGCTCAAACCTGGTCAACCGATCAAACTTAGCCAAACTTGGTCAAACTCGATCAACCTAGTTAGAATTGGTCAACATTGGTCACTTTGGGTCGATTTGGTTAAAATCAAGTCAATTGGGTCAAAATTTTCAATTTTCAACACTTAGTCAATTATAAGCCCTTTTTGGATCAATTTGTGAAGCAAATTTGTCAATTTTTTTACAGTAAATCCAACTATTAGATTTACGCGAAACTTTCCAGATTTGATTCAGACCCTTCAATATTCACCAGAATTTCATTTTTCTATTTTTGAACTTCATTTGGCACGTTTTCGAATTGAAACAATAGGAACCCCCAATTCTGGATTTTCTTTTCTATCTATAGAGTGGAGTTTATGAATTTTCTGTGATCAATCAGACCGTTGGATTTGTGCAAAAATTCTCAGATTGATCTATATCATTTAAAGGTTCCCCAGAATTTTGGTTTCAATTTTCTGATCTCATCTACTATGGTTTTCAAGTGAAATCATTGAGATGCTCATATCTAGTCCTCTTTGTTCTAACTGCGCAGCAAGATTCAAAATTTTCCTACTGTCAATTCGTATGTCAGATTTGCATAATATTTTTTAGTTATGATCCACACTTCCTAAAGTGTTACCAAAATTTTCTTTCGTGAATTTTAGACCTCGTTTGATATGTTTTTCAAGGGTAATATTAGGAACTTTTAGTTTCCTGGGTTGCATATGACAGACAGCCAAAGTTTCATTTAGTTGACCATCTTAGACTTACTAATTTAAGACCAAAATTTTACACAACATCCCTAATTGTCTCATAATCATACTATCAAACTTTTAGATAAATTGGACATGTATAGGTATTTTAAAAAAATCCTAACAAAGTACATGAAATCATGGTATTACAGCAGACTTTTCAAAAATTTTCTAAATATCAAATTATGCATATCCGATAGCCTACTTCGACGCCATTTTTGACGTGCTTCAAGTGCTCATTTTTTATTCTTCATAAAACAAAAGTTAAAGTATACATTGTAAGCTTTAAAATGAGCTATGATATCTTATGATCGGAGTTCGGATAACCCACGAAACTGCCTCGCAAACTCGGCCAAAACACATTTTGTCTTATTTTTCTAGGTTCAATTGTGCCGAATAGTGAGTTTTTCAGCCGTGTCTGCTTCAAATGGTCTATGCTCTCGATCAAATGCCTACATCTTCTTGAAGAGGGTACTTAGAGCTTTATAAGAACTCCAAGATCGCTCAAAATAGAGCTTGGATGAGAAAGATATGAGGGATAGAAGATGACTCGTTCAAACTGATTTCTGTACCAAAAACGAGGTTTTGTGTTGTTTGGGAGAGGGTTTGCATGAATCAAAACGTGCCATGTGGCCACCCACATGGCCGAAAAATGGCCAGGTATGGTGGTTGCTTGGCCGAAGTTCACGGGGTGCAGGTGGTGGCGTGCCGGCAGCGACCACCAGTGGTCTAAATCAGGAGGCAAAAATCTGCTTCCTGCCATTTTTGCTGGTGTTTGGTGAAAGGAAAGAGGAGGGAAAAAGGAAGAAGGAAGAAAGAAGAAGGAGAGGGAAGAAGAAGAAGAGGGTTGGGTCGTGCGCCTAGCACGACCCCCATGGGCCTAGGCAACTTAGGCCCATGCGCCTGGGCTGCCTAGGTGACCCCATTTTTTTGTTTGTTTTTTTTTTCTCTTTTTTACCAATTCCATTTCTTTTTTTTTTTTTTGTATATAGACATATATATATATATATCAAAATTTTGCATTTTTCTTCTAAAATTATCATAAATCATTTAATCATCATTTCTCATCAAAACCTTCCAATTATACACTATTTCTACTATTTATACAATTTTTTTTTCAATAATCGAACAATCCTCCAAAAATCACATTTTTCTCCCAAAAATCAAATAACTGCCTAAAAATCCGTTATTACTTCTAAAAATTTATATAATTAATTTCAAAGTCATATTTCCTCAATAATAAATGCATTTCCTTCCCAAAAATGATATTTCTCAATTAATCCTAATTTTCAATTAAATGGAAAAAATTTATGTATTTCCATTAGAATTTCTGAAAAAATATACGGAAATGCATGTTCAAAAATACGGGTTGTTACATAATCTATTCATATCATAAGTAAATTTTTTATGAACAAAATAAAACTTCTAAATCCTATTCTTCACCTTCAACAAATCAAATAATGAATTTCTTGACTATCCAAAAATCATAAATCAAGAGATGTAAATATTATACCTCTCAGCTTTGTTTTCCTTTTCAAACATGCGATTCTTGATGCCCAAATCGCAAAGCCAGCTCGCTTCTCTCTTTTGCACGACCAAAACGCAGCAGTAATAGTTGTGGTTTCGTCTTCTTCGCATAGTAACTCACACAATAGGGTTTTGTTCTTCACTTACCAAAACAACAGTTGGGTATAAAGCTAGAGCTAACAATTTTGAGAAGTGACTGAATTCAACTCCAATAAAAAAAAAAAAACAAATAAACAAACAAACAAACAAACCTTATGTACTACATGGAGATGGAGAAAATCTTTTTCCTCACCTCTTTTACCAAAGAAAGAATGAAAAATAAGGGTGTGTTGATTTTTTAGATTTTTTAAAATATTATTATGTTGAAAATATTTAAAAAAAAATTTTTCTCATGATTATTCCATTGAACATAAAAAAGTTTTATAGAAATTAGTTAAAAGTAGTTACCTATAAAATTAGTATAAAAATTTTTTTGAGCTGCAAAATTCTTAAAAAAACTTTTTTCTCGCCATTTTCACTTACCAAAGGTGAGATTCAAAAATTTTTCAAGAAAATTTATAATTTCTTGCTAACCAAAGACACCCATATTCTCAAATCATTAATTTCTCCAGAAAAACATTGATTTTCTTAGCACCCAATCGCACCCCTGACCCAGTAGCATAATCAATAGATTTGAGCTATAGATTAAAAAAAAAGTAAAAAAAAAGTTAAAAAAAAGGCAAATCGCAAGATCCCTATTGTCACGAGTAAGACGAATATCCAAATTTTTTTGCTGCAATTTCAAACGAGTGCGGGTTGATGACTGCTATTTGAAGTTGGTTACTTCTGAACCATGCCTTTCCCGTAAGTGCACTAGAGTCTCGCTCTAGTTTCGCAACCCGAAATGAACTTTCAAGGCAACAACGTCTGGGCAAAAGGGTGTTGTCCCAACCGTACAGAGTAAAATAACAAAACACACAGGATAGGCACAAACACCACTTCTTATTTACTCAAGCTATTTGATTACAAGATAAATTCGGGCAGACTTGCTTCGAGTACAGCTTATGGGCTTATATAAGAAAATTGCCCTTACAAATGCACAGTGATGTGCCAACCGATTCTAGAAAGTTATGGGCAGTTCCATAACTTCCTTGATGGGCATCTCTACACCATTTGTCCATAGGGAAAGTTATGGACAGTTTCCATAACTTCCCTTAGTGAGTATTCGAGCAACATTTGTCCTTAAGAAGTTATGGACGATTTTCATAACGTTCCTTGGTCAACATCCGAGTAACATGTGTCCTTAGGAAGTTATGGACAGTTTCCATAACTTCCCTTGGTCAGCATCCGAACAACACCTGTCCTTAGAAAGTTATGAACGGTTTCCATAACTTGCCTTGGTTAGTATCTGGGTAACACTTGATTGTGAGCACCTTGTCCGTAGCACACCTGTCCCTAGCAGTTGCATAACTACTCCAAGGTGCTCCCATGATCCCTCTATTCGTGGGGAAGGTTATGGACGGTTCCATAACTTCTATGGTATGCTGTCTCGTGCCACAAATCCCTAGGTGGTTCCCCAACCGAACACAAATACTAGTAACTTCCCCAAGTGGCAAGCATGCATGTGTCACACTCATGGGTGGTTGGTTACCACCCCTTTGTGCCTTTCCACGTTCTGCCATGCTCTTGCACATTCAGAATTTCCAGCAACCGTCAAGTCATCCGACAACTGTGTATGCAACCTGCTCCGAGGTGCACAAATGCTTGGCCCTTGGCCCGCCAAGCTAAACCTTTGTTCGGTGATCAAGTTCAAGGGTCTAACATCTATTCATTGTCAGCAGATAATCAACATAAATGCGAAGATTCATATGTTTCGAATAAACATACTCAGAATTGCTTAGAAAAAAAAAAATGAAAGGATCCAATGAAAGAAAAAGTTTACAGAGGAACATTCTTTGCAAGAAAAACTGGTAATTGCCTACGCGCAGTCACCGCCCAGCAAGTGACTTCATTTAAAAGCTGCGTTCTGGCGAGTGAGCAATGAACTGTCAAGATCTTGGTCGGTGAAAAAGCAGGGTTGGACACAATTTCAACGCCAATTCTCACAATGTGGGTGTTAAGAAAGCAATGTTGTAAATTCTTTTATTGTAGCACATGAGGAAATTATAGAAGTGTAGCATAATCTTTGTGTTTCTTTTCCTTCTTAGATTAATATGTTAATTTTCTGGTGTTTACATAATAGAGCTCAGTCATCACTTTGCTCGTCTTGGCCACGGTGGTCGTATTGTAGCACAGCCTTCTCATCATGCTGTTAGCAAAGGAATAAGCTTGTGAATAATATTTGGCTTTTATCTTAAAGATTTTGATCATTTTAGTTCATCCGTACAGTTGCATTTCAATGTTGTATAATTTCCCTTGTTCTTTATTTTAAAAAGTTTTTAGTAACTCTATATGTTTGGTATCTGGTTAGTTTTATCACATCCCATGGTGTAAATCTATGGAATCTGAACAATTCTAAGCATCCAACTAAATGCTATCTCAGGTGTAAACCTTGTAATGTCAATAGGAACTACAATCGAGTTCTATGTGCATATTCAACATGCTTTCTTGGTTAGTATTATCTCTTTATTAATTTAAAGTTGGATCTTTGACAGGTTGTGGCTGCTAAAGAGATATTATACATATCCTATATGGCTGTAAGCACATTATATGCACTAGGTGATTTTGAAACGTTGTCTTGTGCTTCTCATGTATAGGTAAGTGGCAGGGATAGAGAAAAAAAAGCAAAGGAAGATTCGTCTTCCTTGAAGATAAAGTGTTCTGTGCTTGCTCTATTTTGGTGAATTGGTGAGTTTTTCTTATTTCAATTTGTTTTCTGAGATTTAGTTATATTATGCTTCTACAAATGGTGAGTAAGAATTGATGATGAAGGTGCAGCTTCTACTGGTTTAGATTTCATAGCTTTCGACTTCGTAATACACTTGATTTCAACTTCCCTTCGATCATCATTTATCTGTTTCATGAAATGCATTTATGTGATTCATAGTTATTATTTTTTTTGATTTGGCATGTATGAAGAGTTTTTCTTTTTTTTTTTTTTTTTTTTTTTCTGATAGTAACAAATAGGCTTATGCAAAAACATATGAGAGATAAACATTCTGATAATTATTCGCAACAAAATAGAACAAAGTAACTACTAAAAACTGGTGTTTGGGTTTATCAGATCTTTCAAGGTGAAATGTGTTGTTTTCAAAGATCAATCAAGATCAGCATGTTCAATATCATTCCACCTAGAAAACTCAGAATAAACCTATATCAGAAGTTGAAATATTGAAGGATAAGAAGAGCAAGAAAGACCAAGTAGGAGAGAAATATACATGCGAGAATCGTACAAATGAAGTCCATAATATCAAATGAATTCTTTTATAATTGGATATCTCCTAACTTTTAGAATTTTGATAATTGAGCATGGCAAGCCACGATCATTTCACCTCAAAAACTTGTTCATATGTTCGGAGTTAGAGTTACTGGAAGATCACGGCGGTGATTAGAAAGCAATAGAATAATCAACCACCCAATCTTCTCAAATTCATGAGTGTAACTTGCTTCAATACATGTTATTTTCTTCCATCCGAATTCCCAACAGCCAAATAATCTCAACTTCAAGACATAAGAGTATTACCAGTAAGTTCCAACTCTCTTCTTCATCAATTTTTTTTCCATGTTCATATATGTTCCTGTTAATTCTATATAAATGTATAAGCAATAGAATTCAGAAGCTTTTGGCTGACATGTTTGAGGAGTAGTCAAAATGATTGCTATTCCTAATTGAACCCTAAATGCTGATACTTGCAGCAACAAGGTAATGCAATAGTTCACCAAATGGTGAAGATAACATTCTCCCCAGCTAGCAACAAAAATGATTTTCTTCCCCATTTTCGTTAGTTTGAAGCATATAGGAAACAAAGTTTTAATAATGATATTGAAGAGAGTGATGCAGAGGATGGTGACCACGAGAAGGATGATAGCAGAAGTGATAGATGAAATCTCTAAGAGAGTGATGCAGAGATCACCCTCAGAATAAGTGATGGGAAATCCTGTAACTAATTGTAACACCACAGATGTGATTAAGTAGTGCAACCAACCAGATAGAATACTAACCATTATACATTTTTCATTAGTTGTTGCATACATAGTCTTGTTCAAGATATTATTAAATGTGGAGAGCAGAAGGAAATTATGGAAGTTAACCATTTGGTATATTCAAAGTAAAATAATCGGGCTAGGAGAACTTCTTCCTCTGTCTTACTTGAGCAGATGTTTGAACAAGTATAAGCCAAATTTCCTGGAACATTCTAGTCCATCTCGTATCTTATACCAGAGAGGAGAACATCTACTATATATAGTCTATGGATGAAGGAAAGTTTAGTTGATGTTGGTACTGTGACTCATTGTGTTGCTTCAAAAAGATGTTAATGATAAGTATTTTACAAGCGTTCTCCTGAAGATCAATGTCGAATGTGGTGGCTTAAATTCCTTATTGTCAGGTGGAGAATCTTCTTCGAATGCCTAAATCTCTGAGGCTTCAACCACCACTCTGGAAATAGATATTTCACATGATATTCCTAGTTAGTATAACCTACACTCTATTACTGTGGTAGTATATTCTAGATAATGACCATTGCTCTCTCGGTATAGGGCATCGGTAAGGACACAATCGCCTAAGGCTGAAGTGATAGAATAGTAAAGTCAAATAAGTACCTATTTGAGCCATCTGCGCTAGAACCTTTTTTCAAAAAGCTACAGTGGTTCACTATGAAAACTGCAAGAGTGTATGATTAAGGAAGATGAAAATGTTTGAATAACTCAAATTCACCCTAAGTAAAAGCATACACCTGACTAGTGGTAAGTTCCAAATTCTTTTATAGAAATGTCAGGTACATCACGTATGATACCCAGGTTAGGGTATCATAGTTCTTATACTAAACCACGTCAACGATTGCGAACTGATAGTTCTTCTTGGCCCTTGTTCAGAGGGAAGCTACATCTACGATATTTTCACTGAAAATGAGAAGTAAATTGTTCCAAAATCGTCCATGACAGTTGAAGGCGGGATATCAAGAAAGACGATGGTTATCCGTATAGTTTAGCTTGCTATGTGAAAAATTTGAAGAAATATTAATTATTTCTTAGAGGAGATTGTCAGAGAAGAAATGAAATCATAACTGGCAGCATGACAAGATGATGAATCTAAGATGGGTAAATGAATACCCCAGTGATATATATGAAAATAAGAGTTATGACCTGATAGAACATGGAAATATTTTCAGTGTAAGATCAGAGTAGCGCAACAGTAACACGATGAGTCTTAAAAACGTAGACTAATTGACAATATGAATTAACCTAACACAAATTTCGAGGACGAAATTTTTTTTAGGGGGTAGATTGTAACACCCCAGAATGCTATGAGCACTGTATGTTGCGAGCAGAAGCAAAATAAATGATTAGTTTATTTATTATAAAATAATAAATAATTTAACACATATAAATTAATTTTATTTATGGCAATGAAATAGTAGTAATTGATTAATGCATATAATTAGTAACATAAAATAAGTATAACATATAGTTTTTATGGCAATGAAATGAAAAAAAAATCAAAATTCTATAAAGTCATAAATTATAATAAGGAAAAACAGAATTAATAGATGTGAATGTAGAATGAATAATGATATGAATTTTGGGATTAAAATAAAAAAAATATAATAATAATAGAAACGGATGGAAAAATGGAGTGGAGTATGGGCGGTGTTAGAGTGGCTTATGAAGCAAGATTTGACGATGGATTGAGGAGGAAGCCAAAGCATGGTTCGTTAGTGGTCGGCGTGATGAACATACAAGAAGGATCGAGACACGAACACACGAGAAGAAAAACAGAAGCAGGATAGAAAACAGAGACGTGAGACGAAGCAGAACAAATAACAGCGCAGCATAGTTGCTGCTGTTGCTCACTAACTGCCGAACAGAGAAGAAGAACGAAGAAGAACCACAACGTCGGTGCGTTCTGTCGTGCGTACGAGATAGAAACAGAGCATCAGGAGCTCTGCTGATGGTGCGGAATTGAAGAAGCAAAGGAGCACAAATGTTACTCCGTTTCTGGTTTTGGAGTGAAAAACAGAGGAGGTGCTTGGTTTGAACGTGGAAACAGAGCAAGAATGAAGAGGAGTGGTTGCAGCTACTGTTACATCGGGCTGCAAATGGAAAAGAACCGAGAAGAGGAAGGTAATAGAAGGAAGAAGAAGCAGTGCAGACGATGAAGAACAGAGCACGGCTACTCTGTTAATGCTACTGCTGCTGCTTGAAGTTGTTGTGTAGAACCGTGATGGGGAACGAGAACAAGAGGAGCAGCAGCCAAAGGAGAAGGAGAACGCTCTGGATTTCTGGTTTGAATCACGAACGACGAGCAGTTGATGTAGTCCGTGAGCGAAGAAGATGCAGCCGTTGTGTTGGGGTGTTGTTGTTTGAACAGAGGTAGAAAAACAGAGGGTTGCTGCTGCTGCATGTATCGTGGAACAGAAAAGATGAGGAAGTGGTAGCTGGGGTCGCCGGACAAGAAGAACAGAGGAAAGAAACGAAAGCAGAGCAATGCTCTGTTTTATGTAATGGCAGCTGCTGGTGGTGCTGCTGCCAGGAATTGGAGAGGTGTACCGCTGCTGCTACGGGGGTTCCTACCCGACAGACGGAGGGGAATGAAACGTAAGAAGCTAAACAGGGAAGAAGATGAAACCTGGTGGACGCCACTGCCAATGTTGCTGTTGCTGTCTTCCTGCCGAATGAAGAAGAAACCAAGCAAGATGATGAAAAATGGCAGCTGCTGCAACTGAAGACAGGGAGCTGCCGGAAACTGAAGTAAAGAACCGTGATCCGTGATGATTTGAAGCTGTTAGTGGGTGAACCGAATTAAGAGGTAAGAAAATGAATTGAATTTCGAATTACAGACTTTAGGCATATTATTTGATAACCAAAGTGTAATAGGATTTATAACATATTTTGAATTAGATTAACAAGAAATTCTATAATATGAATTAAATCAATAAGAAATTTGAATTAGATGAATAAATTAGTATGGATTGATTAGAATAATAAAGTTTTGTAATGACAACATACTAAGGTTTGGAAAATAAAAGAATTGACTAATGTATTTTTCCTAGATTTAATAGTTAAAGGAATTAGAAACTAATTATTCAAATGCTCAATTATTGACGTAAATAAATATTTAAATTAGAAAAATAAATAAATAATAATAATTCGAAGTAGTACTATAAATGATCTCGGCAAAATTTCAGGAGTAGCATAAGACTAATATTTTCAAATCCGAATAAGATTAAACATTTGACAAATAGAAGTCTTATTTTATTCGTAATTAAATTAATATTGATATTAATAAATTATTCAAAATTTAAAGATTAAATCATTAGAAATTGTTTAAGTTTAAGGGTAACTCTATTGAATGTCTAATTTCAGATTTATTCATGGTATAGTACGAAATTTCTTAGGAAAGCAAGGTCGCCCGGAAGAACGGCAAGACCAAGTGGGCGTGACTTCCTTGCTCACTTGTGTTATACGGATTTAAGATTCAAAGCATTTGATTTAATAGTTTTAGGTTATTGAAATTTTACTAGGAAATTGATTGAAATTACTTAACTTTCTTGAATGATGTGTATTGCGTGATAAACTGTTAATCCATGCATATTAGTTATGACATGACAAGCCAATTGGTGTAACAACCTGTACACAGTATACAAGCAATACCATTTTATCTGTTTGATGAAATACATATATGCGATTCATTGCTTGGTGCAGTCCATGACAAGCCAAATCTCTTTGTACAGGTTGTTACACCAATTGCTCCTCTAAGCCAGCAGGTACCTTCCAGTTAAGTTGTTACTGTTGAATACTTATTTTAGTTTTCCATCTTCATTTTTCCGTCCATAGACATGTTTTTGTTTGTTCAGCTCATTTTCGTTTCTTCTCTTCTCTTGAACTGTATTTCTTTGTTAGGTGGAAGTATTGTCTAACTTCTTAGAAGTTATGATCTCATTTACTTTTGTATAAACTTATT
>JAJIYU010017682.1:0-11558 GCA_030144865.1 Tinospora cordifolia | reverse complement strand
CTTCTTTGTTTGTTCTAGTTATTACGGTATCCTTCCCTCTACCATGGTAAATAGAAGCAAATCTATGCTTTGGCTCTTCTAATCTGCTATGCATTGTATACTGTGTACTATGTTGGATAAAGAGACATTAAATTATAGTTTAAAAACATAAGAGAATGCTTCAATTACTAAGAGTAATGATTTTAATCTTTAAGGTTGAGTGCTCAAGACGGTTGGAACAACAACACAAGAACTCAAAGGAACCAACTAATAAGGTGGAGATGATTACCCTACTCTCTTGCATTATTTGAGTTTTGAAATATAGAATGTGGTTTTATGTTTATCTGATCGAATACTTAGGGGTATGCTAGTGTATGATTGTTTAATGTTTGGATTCAATAAATTTCATGCATGTATGATATATACCCCCAATGCAAAGGGGGAATAACAAAGATGACACAACAGTTGCTATGCCATTGTATGTTCCATGTTGCCATACGTGAAAAACAACATTCTATATGAAAAATAGAATGGAATATTAAGACTAGAAGTAGTGCTTCAAAGCAAAAAACAATTGTGTATGCCAGTACTAGGTGCATTAAGGTAATAGAGTTCTTTATCATTCGCTCTTTAAAAAGAAGTTTTTAAGGTGCATAGCCTATTGTGTGACCCTAGGTATGAAAAACATTGTTTCATGAATATATTGCATAAATTGGGTAATGAATAACATCAGTTGCATGACTTTTGCATGATGATTACAAGTTTTCACAATATTTTGTATAACTATATTCTTGAATTGTGGTGTTGTTGAGCATGCTAGAGATTTAAAGTTGTGTATCACATTAAAATCACTATAATCAAGAATTGAACCAAGTAATGGCGCAGTGAGTCCCTAGTTAATCACTGTGAGTGTTCTCAAGAGATGGACTGGCAATATTATTCAAATGGAATGGTAGGTGTGTCCTTAGTTTTGTATCTTGGATGATGGGTGTATCCCTATACTCCTTGTGATTTATGCAGAACACTCTCTATTAGAATGTGGATATGTGATGAGAACATCGAAGAAAAATTCTTTCTGTCAGCATGTCAATTGAAAAATAATTTAATTGCTTGAAAAACCAAATGTTTGATAAGTGTTTGCATATTTTATATTTTAGTCTTGCATAATGCTCAAGATATATTGTGTATGATCCACTGGGCTCTTTGCGCTCAGCCCATTTATTATTTTTCAGGTACCTAGTGGTTGAGCATTGGTTGATGAGATGAAGCAAAGTGTAGTTTAGTAGTAGACCTCTTTAACGAGGTCACCTGAGTAGAAAGTTCATTATTGTCATTAATTGGCATATAGCCAAGAGAGTTAGTTGTTATTTCATTAGTTTATTTATTATTTAGAACTTGGCCAACTATCCAAATTTTAGTGTCATCCTTGGCATTAATTTTGAATTAGTCTGTCATCTCATGACCTTTGAGTATTAATTTCTTGATCGGCTTGCTTAACACTTTTATGATTTTGTGGAATGTGTGACGACCCATAATTTGATACACAAAGATTATCGGGTCCGATACATGTATTTTTTGAAATTTTAAAAAAAATACACGAATTTTCTCAATTTTTGTCAATTTTAGATTATTTATTGAAAAAAATTAGGATAATTGAATAAATATGATTTTGAGAGGAAAATAATTGAAATTATAAGGAAATATAATTCTTGGAGAGTATAATTTTTCGGAATGATTATAAAATTTTTGGAGTAATTAATAGAATTTTTGGGAGAAAAATGCAATTTATGGGTGAATTATTCAATTTTTAGAAAATAATTGTATAAATAATGAAAATGGTGTATAATTGAAGGATTTTGGAAAAGAATAATGAATCAAATGATTTTAATAATTTTAGAAAAAAATAATGAAAATTGAGTATATATACGTGTATATATATATAAAGGAGAAAAAAAAAAGAAAAAAATATATATGTTAAGCACCTAGGCAGCCCAAGCGCATGGGCCTGGACTGCCCAGGCCCATGTGGGCCAGGCTGGGTGTACAGCCTAGCCCCCCTTCTTCTTCTTCCCTTTCCCCTCTTTTTCCTTCTTTTCCCTCTTCTTTCTTTCCTTCCTCATTTCCAGCTAAAATTCTGGAAAACCAGCAAGGAAAAAATCAATTGCCCATGGTTTTGATCATCAATGCACTCCCCCAACAACTCCCCATGTTTCGTGGAGCATTGATCCATGAGCCAAAGCATTATCAACTGAAGTTACTGCAAAAAAACCCCCATTCAAGCCAGCCACATAATTTTTGATCTTGCTTTTTCTGTATTTTTGCTTGCAACCCACCATCTTCAAACCTCAATATCTCTCTTATCTGAAGTCCATTTTGGATGTTCTTATAGTTATTAGAAAGCTCTCACTACCCTCTTCAAGGAGGTCTAAGCCATTGATCACAAACACAGACCATTTGGAGCAGAAATGGCCATGAAATTTGCTGTTCGCAAGAGTAGAACTTAGAAAAATGGTGTTGTCCAATTTTTGGAAGAATGATTTCTAGGTCATTCGAACTCCATTCTTAAGGTATTATAGCTCATTTTAAATCTTGTAATGTCTACTTTAACTTTCATTTTATGTAAAATACAAACTGACCTCTCGAAATGTGTCAAAAATGGTGGCGAAGAGAGGTTGTTAGCAATTGTGACAGAAAAACATAGTGCTGGGGGCAGTTTTGCGGCGACATTTGAAGCACTCTGGGGGCACCAGGGGATCCAAGATTTTGGAGCACGAACTAGACACCAAGATCTACGAGTGGGTATAAATTTCGTAACATAAGGCTTTGTATTGATGATTTTACAAGCACGCGAATATGCCTTGTTGAATATAAATCATGGTGCTTAGAAAATTTTTTGAAAAATCTGTAGTAGGCCTATGTTTTCAGCTTGCTGCCACGAATTTTTAAAAATTCTTAGACATGTCTGATTTACCTGAAATTTGGAGGATACGTTTATGAAACAATTTGGAATGTTATGTGAAAGTTTGGACTCAAATCAATAAGTCTAAGTGGGTCAATCGGAAGCATTGGCAACTGCCTACCACATGCAGTCCAAGAAATAAAGATCCCTGATATCCCCATTAGAAGACGTACCAAATGAAGTAAAATCTGAAAAATATTTGATAAGTTTAGATAAATTCTAGAAAGCTTTGCGCCAATCTGATATACGGATTGACTGCAGAAAAATCAGAAAATCTACTGCGCAGATAGGATAAAAAGGGTAGAAATTTAAGTAACTAATATCCTAAATAAAACTAGGCCAAATAAGGTCCAAAAATCTCAAATTAAAATCTTGGTGAATATTTTGGGAGTATAGGTCACATCTGAAAAATTTTGCACAAAGCCGATATAAGTAGTGATCTCAGGAAAATCAAAAAAATTTGCTACACAGATGGAATGAAAAATCTGAAATTTGAGTACCTGATATATTTATTAGAAAATGTATCAAATAAGGTCCAAAAATTGGAAACTAAAATTCTTATGAATATTTAAGGGGTGTAGATCATATCTGCAAAGTTTTGCGTGAATCCGACATACAGATTGCTCGCAGAAAAATCGACAAATTTGTTGTGCAGATAAGTCCTAAAGTAGGGAATTCATTAGTATGAGAAAAATTGGGAGATTTTAACCAAATAGGTCCACCTTGACCAATTTGCCCCAAATTGACCCGTGTTGACTAATTTTGACTAGGTTGACCAAAATTGACCAAGTTTGACCAGTTGACCAAGTTTGACCAAGTCAAATTTGGGTTGACTAAGACCAATTAGGGACAATAGGACTAAAATTAAGTTGTGTTTCACAGAATGACTGAAATTAAGTTTAACATAACGCGGATTTGAGCGTATATCGTGGGACTAGGCTGAGTGTCGAGGGAACATCGGTGCGCGAGACCCGGGGTGAGTAGTTTAATTCAGTTGTCATCTTAACTGTATTCCTTACATGGAAAATGATTGAAATTGTTATTGATTGAATGGTTTCTAGTGTTGAGCTACAATGATTGATTTGAAATAAATATAGTTATACACCGATAGTGAGACCATAGGCTCGAGGTCCGAGCACAGGGTCAGGGTCCACGATGTGATTGGATTAAGCTCGAGGGCCGAGCGTCGGGGTTAGAATATATGATCAGTGCGCCTAGCCTCAGACCCGCTCGAGCACAACACTTGAGTACTGAGCACAGGGTTAGGGTGTCGATGAATGCACCTAACCCTAACCGGCTTGAGTGGCCGGTACGCCTGACTCATGACCCGCCGAGCGATGACCATAGGGTTATATTTGATGATTTGAACCCTAGTCTTGACATAATTTTAAGCTGCATGTATTTAAATTTGTTTTCTTTAACCATTGCACTATTTACAAATGTTTTACTACATGATTTACTATTACGCATTGCTTTGCTATTACTGTTCATGCATACATGCACTATTTTTTGGAGTACGAGTTATTGTGACATGCTAGTTTTACTACTCACTGAGCCACGTTATACATTAGGCTCATTACTCTATTAACATTTCAGGTCCCTCAGCAGCTGACAAGGAAAAATGCGTCGTGATAGCCTAGTCCCCTGAGTGATCTTCTATTTCATTTTGGTCCTATTAGAGGTCTGTTACTTTTAGTATGCATGTAATTCTTTTAATGGACAAAGTATTGTTGGAACATGATGATATGAAATGTTTTGTTTACTCTCACACTTTAAATCAATGAATGTTTGAATTACTCTAATGTGTGTTAGTGTTGAGATTGGTGAGGCTTAACGGTGACTAGGCGAACTCGACTCGACAAGTGAGTTTATTCAGCCATCGTGCCGGTCGGGTCGCCATTTGGTCTAGGGAAGGGGTCCCGACAGAATGTGACCTAGTGTGTCTAGGAGGTTATGGCTACATAACAATAATATCCCGATTCTTGATAATAATATGTGAAAATAAAGAGGCATTCATCCCTACCTATGGATTTGTTATTATTGACTTGTTATCGAGTCGGTAATTGAAGTTTTACATTAATCGTGGTGACTATGCATGTCAATTCAGAAGGAAGACATATTCATTTTAATTGTATGCTAAACAAATGAAAAAAATAGTTTCTAGCATCCAAGATGTATCATATGATGGTGTGCTAGTTTGCATTGCAAGAGTCTAATCTGATGTTGGATTTGAAGAGCTCAAAGAAACTATTTGAAATGCACTATAGATATCCTATGAAGCAAGAATCAACATGACACAAGGATATCCTTCGCCTTTTGGGGTTGGAAACAAAAACTTTACAAGTTTTCCAATAATAAATGACGAGAACTTAGCCTAATAATATGAAGGTTTATGTTGATGCTATCAGTAGACCTCCAACTGAGGGTCATGCAAGATGTTTCTCAAGGCATAAATATTGTGGTGTATCTAGTGCACAATGATCATTAGAGAATGTTGGTCCAAATACAATGTCACATATTGCACCCCTAAATATAGGGATGAGACTTGAGGTTGATAATAGTTGTCCATCCATGACATAATTATTTGATGATGATTGTAATTTTGATGACGATGTTGATCATGATAATGATGGACAAAGCAATGATGATTCTGAGGGTGATAATGATAATGATGAAGCACAAGAGAGATCTAATCATGTTCATTTGGGGCATAGATTAATGAGGATAATAGATCATGATGGGTCTATGCATCCATCAACAGTACCAAAAGGTTATAACTTTGGGTTAAGCATAGAAAACAATAAATTACATGACACTCCATTGCATCATGGAAATGACACAACCCAACTTACCATGTCAGGATATGAGGCTCGATCACCAAACTTCATAAAACGTAATATGTGAGCCATGACACTATGTTAGATGACCACAATAATGTAACTTTGGGTCGAAATGAGTCACACAGTAACATGCAACACACAGTGAAACGATGACATGCAACACATAGTCAAATGATGTTGCATTGCACAATAATGTGAGTATGTTGTGGTTGATTCAAAACTTAATGTCTAGTCTATGAAGTGCAAGAAATGGAAAGAAGGTTGTCAATGGAGGGTTAAAACCTCTAAACGTAAGAGGACAAAATATTTGAGATCATATAGTGCAAACAAACACATGCATGTGTTTTTCGTCGAATGACACAAGAACACAGTTTGTTAGACTTATTATTAATATTTCATGAGATATTCAACATTATCAAGCAAGATACTTCAACTTCAATAAGAACACTTCATGCATTTGTCAAAGAGAAGTCCAAGTATGACGTTCCTTATAGGAGAGTGCGATGAGCAAAAACAAAAGTCA
Organism: Tinospora cordifolia; assembly: GCA_030144865.1. NCBI lineage: Eukaryota > Viridiplantae > Streptophyta > Magnoliopsida > Ranunculales > Menispermaceae > Tinospora > Tinospora cordifolia. The sequence continues at coordinate 5,258 of JAJIYU010017682.1, read as the reverse complement.
TGAAAAAAATATTTGGAGATTGGGAAGAGTTATGTAATGTCCTTCCCACTTGGATAGATGTGTTAAATGCAACTAATCTTGGCATAACTGCTGGATTGGATCATTATGGAGAAGATCTCGAGAAGCTTGGTGAAGTTGTTTTTCATTGTCTTTTTTGGGCATTTGGTGCTTCAATTGAGGGATTTAACATTGTAGGCCCATTTGACAAATAGATGGCACAAATTTGTATGGTAAATACCATGGGAAGATGCTCATTTCAATGGGTATTAATGTATAGAGTCACATATTTCTCATAGTATTTGTAATTGTTGAACAAGAAAACAAGGATAAATGGTAATGGTTTCTTAGGTTCCTTTGCCATCAAGTAACAAATAGAGCTAATAGTTGTGTAATTAGTGTTCGTCATGTGGTTATTTTAATGGTCGTTCAAGACCCAAACAATGGTTGGATTGAGCCACTTGCACATCATAGACATTGTTTGTATCAAGTTGGCAACAATTTCAATGACAAATTCTATGACAAGAAGTTAAGAAAATTAGTGAAAAAAGTTGGTTCAGAACATCAACCTTGTAAATTTACATCTATAATGTCATTACTAAAAAATAAATGAGAGGGTTGCACCAAGTGGTTTAGTCGAGTTGATCCAAAGCAATGGACTATGGCTTTTGATGGTGGTGTGCAATATGGTTGGATGACGTCCAACATTGCTAGTTAATGAATCATAATTTTTTTATATACATTATTATGTATTTATTTATATGTTTACATTATGTATTTAACTGTTGGTATTCAATATTTGCAACTTATTGTTTTAATTTATATGTGTAAAAAGTTTTAATGGTGTCTTAAAAGGTGTCTGAATGTATCCTATTACTGCATTACTACAGTTAAACTTTTATAGAACTGTTGCGTGATTTGTAGCTAGAAGAGAAAAATTGAGAAAACAATCTATAAAGAGGATGTTTTAAAGAATATGTCAATGAGAATATGACAAAATGGGCAACTAAGGCAAAAAGCCATACAATGACTTCGATTAATCTTCAACATAAAACATTTGTGATTATTACGGGGGTGCAAAATTTTTTTTTGAATAAGGCTGGTAACAAACAAGTTGTTAAGCTACTTCAATGGTTATGTAGTTGAAAATTGGAAATGCTATGAAATTTCATATTCTCATGTGTAAACAATATGTCGATATGCTGCTCTTGATTGTGATGTGTATGTTGAAAATTGGTACCATCTTGATAATTACCTCAAGTGTTATGAGTCACACGTTCATCTAATTCCACATGAACAAAATTAGGCCCCATGTAAAATTTTCATCGTGTTTGTAAATTAGGACAACCAAGGACATCATGAATAACAAATGAGATGGATATAAGGGAGTCGTCCTTAAAGATTTATTATAAGCATTGTGGACACAAAGGCCACAATTGGCATAATTGTCCAATTTGTCGTAGAAGTGCACCATAAAATATTGTTTAATATTTAGACATTTTAGTGAACATGTGATGATGTAATCTTAGACAACTTTATTCGTTTAAATATGGTAACTTTTGCATGATGTTATTTATTAGTGATGTATGACAAGACTCCGTTCTTCATGTGTATATATGCATCTTATTAGAATTTGTTGTTTCATTATTCATGCATTATTTTAATATGCATAATATAGATAGATCCAAAGCCCACAGTGTAACGCCCTAGTTCTCGGTCCTTCGTTTCTATCATGTTTGTCACACAAATGAGAGACGTGCCATTCAATGTTGGCACATGTATCGTCTGTCGAGAATCGGGACGTTACTTTTCTCACATTCAATTCTCATCAAACATCATCTAGACATACCAGAACTTATATACATAAATAATCAAACTCCCGGACTCACCAAGGAGTAACATATGGAAGCATGCAATGATCATTAAATTATTAACTTATATATTTGAAATTTAAATAGACGTGGAACAAGTTTCCAACTGAAATATCTAGACATGGTCTATGAAGCCAAAATATAAGCCACAAAGAAAATTAATAACTCAAAGCCAGTCTAGAAGGCTATACACCCAGTCTAAACTAACTATTGAACAAATAACTTTGATAACAACCTCAACAGCAAGGTTTGCAAATCCTATAGTACTCTGTAGTACTATCAACACGAATTGCCTCAAGGGTCACCTAAAATGAAGATGTGGGGTAAGCTCAAGAGCCCACTGAATCATACATAGTACATCAATAACATTATTTAAATCAAACACTGAACATGTAAACATTTATCATTCATTAGGCATTTCAAATATTTAGTTATCAACAGTCGTTAATTAGAGCGAAGGGTTTAACCCTGCTGTTCTCTTATCATCATCATGTCGAAAAAGATAAGGAAAATGCTTTATATGTCAGATTCCAATGGGATGGGGGCATACCCATCACCCAACCCAAGAACTAGGGTCACACCCATCGCTCCATCACCAAAGAACTAGGGTCACATCTATAGTAAACACTCAACATGGACATATAACTTATGTTATTCTAGCATTCATGCATTCATGTCATTCATAAATCATATAAACACATCCTAGCATGCTTCTAGGCATTCAAATAATGTAAACATCACATATTCAACATCATAATTCAAACAATACTAGGGAGCAAGGTAATCACTTCCGCCTTTATATCTTGTTCCCTTGCGCCTTTGTTTCGCATTGTATTAGCCTTGTCTTTCAATCTATGAGATTCAAAACCACATTACATGAGTTTAAAACATTCTCAAGGTCTCTTAAATCATAATGTAATGATTCACTAACATTGATATCCTAAGATGTACACATTCCACCACTTTTTTCCTTTGATTATCGCGGTCAACGGTCAATTATCGAGGTAACTAGTGGGTTCGTGTGTTCAATGCTTTCGCATGCATTGTCTCGCTCGTGCTTTTCTCATGTGTTTAATACTTAAATACATGCACATTAAGCTTAAAACATACATCAATACCTTAGGGTTCTTCACATTTCCTCTTCGTTTCTCACCAAAACAAGGTCTTGTAAACCTCAAATCACTTATGCTTCAAAGAAAAATGTGTTTACAGTTAGGAAAATGATTTACAATGCTAAGAACTCAAGATTTCAAGTGGGTTTATTGATTTTACCAGAGCACAATGATTTGGAACAATGCCTCAACTAATTTCCCTTCTTGTTGGGATTGTTCTTCACAAATCTGGGCTTTGAGAACCAATGGAGAAGTGTTTCATTGAATAGAAATCAATCTAGAATGGTAGGAAAGGGAGGAAAACTTGATTACTGAGAGCTAGTATCAGTTCTTGGCAATAGGTATGCGACTGTAGGGTTACAATGACGATTAGGATTTGTCGGTGCACTGTTCATACATATATAATTTACGTATTACCACGGTAACTTAAAGGATTACCACAGTAACTAGAACCCGAGTTTTTCTACGTTTAAGTCGAATTACTGCAGTAATTCATAGAATTATCGTGATAACCAGTAGACGGTTATTATGCAAAATTTTGTGCTTTGCTCCGGTTTGTCAATTCTTTTGTACATTGATTAAACATCTCTTAAACCATGTTTTCATGAGTTTTTCAAGGTTTATTATACTTGAATTCTTTTTTATTTAAATTTATGAAAACTCTATAAAATTTTTAGGATATTACTAGTCAATGGTGGCTAAGGTGGAAAAAATATTGATACGTAGTGGGCCCAAATTGTTATAAATGGTAAGAGCTGCTCTAGATGTGATGGCGGTGTGAGTCCTAAGGACAAGACTGCTCTAGGGGAGGTAGATTGTAATATCCCACATTGGTCCGACACTAGAGCCATGCTTGGGATAAATGAGCAATTGCGAGTCTTACTAGTGTCGAACGCTTTTGGGAGACTCAAGTTCGAGTCTTGCTAAGAACAAAACCTTACACCCAGTCAGTGGTGGCTAAGGTGTGGACAATATCGATATGTAATAGGCCCGGGTTGTTACAAATGGTATTATAGCCGCTCTATGTGTGATGGAGGTGCGAGTCCTAAGGATAGGACTGCTCCCAAGGAGGGTAAATTTTAATATCCCACATCGGTTTGACTCCAGAGTGATGTTTGGGCTAAATGTGCATTCGAGGGTGTTTCATTATGCCGACGCGTTTTAAGGGGCTCAGTTCGAGCCTCACCAAGGACAAAACCTTGCACCCAGTCAGTGATGGCTAAGGTAGAGACAATATCGTCATGGTGGGCCAAGATTGTTACACATAGATTCATCTTTGTTGACACTTTAGCAATGCCATCACTCTGGTCCCATTTAGGATGGACAGGTACCTTAGTTACTATCGAAGATAGATCTTTTAATATTTTTCATTAACTATTAAAAATGTCACTGTTATTGCAAGACTTACCTGAGTTGCATTATCATCATCGACAGGCTATTATGAATCGCACATTCCCATTAGATGATAGTATTATTCCACACATAGAGTAGGATTCTATGAAGTTGCAAGTCTTGGCCTTATAGAGTTAGATTAGCACTTATTGGTTAAATGATGGAGACAAGAGACCCATACCTTCTATTTGGCAATGGTGAGGCCATTATCACTCTTCAGGATGTGGAGGTTGTCTTAGGTCTTCCTACCGAGCTAGACTACAATATCATTTGTTCTGAGGTGCTTGAATTTGTTCTAGAGGGAAGAAATAGACAATATGGATAGAGTCTTAGTACTTGCAGATAAAGTCTCAGTACTTGATAATGCCACAAAAATTCAACTTGAACAATATGCAAAAGCCTACATTTTGCAATTACTTGGGGGTTGTTTGTTCTCAGATTAATCGAACAATTTGGTGCACTTGGGATACTTGCCTTTACTTATTAATTTAGACTAAGTTGAAGAATATTCATGGGATAGTGCTACGTTAGCATAATTTTATCGTCAAATGTGTCGAGTAGTTGATTATAAGAGCAAAGGAGTGTCAGGGCACTTATTCTATTATAATTATGGACATTAGACCAATCTCCATTCCTATCTCCCCAACGATAGGACAACATTCATAATATGGGTAAGGTGGAATGATAATTGACCTCACGATTACTATGTTTACATTGTGGAAAGAAAAAAAATTGACATATTCATTTGTATTGCAGGTAAAGAAATGTTTTGGTAACCACACAAGTTCCAATGCATGTATTGGTTAAGTACAAAGAGTTATTGGATATGCAATCGATTGATTAGGTATATCTCATTATGTAATTGTTGATGCTTTTGAGCTATTGT
>JAJIYU010017681.1:0-11574 GCA_030144865.1 Tinospora cordifolia | reverse complement strand
AATATCAATTGCATATATGTTCACATCTTGATAATCAAAATGTACTATTTGTATGAATTGGTAGGACAACCTCCAGGAAAGGGCGGTGAGACAGAGTCTACTTAGAATAACTGGCCTCCTAGGACAGGATAACCCATCTCCCTTTCAATGTTTAGCTTTACTCGGGACAAAACTTACATACTATCAATCCAAACTTATAGTACTATTTATAAAAATCAAGAATAGAACATAATCAATAAAATATTAGATAAATTTATTTATTTGACTTTTGATTTCCGATGTAGAAGATCGTACTAGACGCAACTACAGAGCATACTTTCTTAGTCAATAAATTACATATAATTAATAATAAATAATATTATATATAAATAATCAAACATATGCAAACAAAATGTACTACTCAAATATTTAATCAAATAAATCAAAGTATACCTTCAAGCCTTTTCTTTCCAAACTCTTGTTCCTTCAAAGTTGATCTTGAAGAGTTAACTCGTGCTGATAACGTTTTAAGAATCAAACTAGGAAAAATTGAAAAATTCAAGAATTTCTTCAAGAGAAGGAGAAGAAAACTCAAGAACACTAGAGAGAAGAAAAAAATTCAAAAGAGAATTGTTCTCTTTATTGATGATTTCCATGAGGCACAAGACCCCTTTATATAGTGTTTAGAATGGGGGGTTACATCAACCATAATAATGACATTTAAATAATCTCATTAATTTGGACATTATAGGATTTAGATGTTACATAACACTAAATATTGAAGAAGTTACAAAGGCATTCAATTTTATTATTATTATTATTTATAACAATTTATTTTATTTTTTTCATTTTCCTGCCTCAGGCTGAAATTGTTTTTTCCTTCTTTTTTGTTAAATTGTTTTTTCAATTTCATTTTTTTTTCCTGGGGCCTATGACCATTTGAGTCCGTTTTGTCGCGCTCCTTTTTACTCTCATTTACCTATTTGGGGTGCAAAGTAAAATGGGATATAAAAAATTACTTTATGCGTATTTTAATCTTGTTAATATAATGAAATGAAATAGTATTGACTAAAATGAGAAATTATTTTCTCCACACCATTTCTTGTGTATGACGTCATAGTATATTAACTTTTTTATTCTCTGTTTGGCACATTATCTAATACCATTTTTATCAACTGAGTGCCACTTATCACACCAATGTCAAATAAATTTTCATCTTTTGGACTTTTTTACATGTCCCTTATTTTTAAAATTTGGCTCATTGTTTAACATTACCACTTATTTGCACATATATTTATATAAATTTAGTAGTTTGATTTATTGATAGAAATTTATCTTTATATTATAGCATACAAATTTTTAGTTTTTACTCACTTTAAAATAATTATTTCATGTGCAATGCACGCACGAGCTCTCTAATTCTATCTTAACAAAGCTAAAATAAATTAAATAAGAACACATGTTAATGTAAAGAAAAATATAAAAATTTTGAAGTTGACTATTCTTTTAATTTTAAAATATTTAAATAATTTAATTTTAAAATAAAAATAATGTTGGAAGCTCATCATTACTCTGCCAAAGGCGAGTCCCGGCTGATGCCATAACCATAATTGTTCCCCTATGCCATATAAGCAATTGAATTATGGTTAAGTCTTTCTATCATACCAAATTACGATATTAGTATATAGTAGAACTCAATGAACACGAATGTCGTCCTCAATGAATAAAAATCTTACTAATAAATCACATTTATATACTAACCTAAACTTTATCTAAGCTACATTTCAAATGGAATAAAAATAATTTATTTAAATAATATTTTATACTAAATTTACTAATTTAAAGAAACACGAAAAAAATATTAAAATTCACTTAATCGACTGTATATCTAGAAATAAGGTTTTCAAATTAATCCACAATCAATTGCAATTAATCTTTTCATATTAAATATCAATTTTTTATTTATAGGTCGTGGATACAGTTGTTGGATCTCTCTTCCCTTTGCAACCTAAACTTTTATTCCAATTTTACCAACTCCTTCTTTGGAATGTAAGTTAATAAAGTTGAAACAAATTAATTTGAAAAAAAAAACACCTTTACATCTCCTAGCGAATTACCGACTTCTATCTCAGGCAATTTCTCAAGGATACAAATTTGATTATCTAACTCATGCAAGAATCAATTTACATATAATGATGGGTTCTCATATACAACAACCAAATACATAATATATATATATATATATATATACAGAGTGGATGGATAATTGGATAATTGATTAGTGGTTTGATTTTAATCTGTTAGTCTTGTGTATATATTTTATGTATAACTGATTTAAGTGTATATGATAATGGATAAAAGTGATTACACATACATACATACATACATACATACATATATGTACATAATCATATGCAGGTAGTTATTATATAGATTTTGATATAATGTATTTGATAATTAAACGGATTTCAATATATGTGTGTGTGTGTGTGCGCGCGCGCAAATATCCGCAAAACCCATATATGTTTAGGGTTGGGGGAGTGTAACATATAAACTTATTTATATAATCTAATTATATATTTATATACAAACCTAATTATATATTTATATATAAACATGTATATTGGTTATATTATTTACATATATGTTTATATTATTTATTGACATGACTACATGTATTATATATATATAGACGTGTATATACATATACATTATTTACATCAAATAACAAATAGTGACTACAATACATGTAATTAGATAAATAGTTATATAAATTTGGGGTATATTAGAATTATGAGTTGACGGTGATAATTCTAAGAATATTTAGGTTAAGAACTAAAGATGATTGCGACAATGGTACAAGAACTCAAAGGAATCAACTAACAAGGTGAAGATGATTACCTTGCTTTTAATCATTATTTTGGTTTTAAATATACAAATGATTAACTGTTTACATTTATTTAGAATCATGCTAGGGATGTCATTATCAAATATTTGAATGGTTGTATGTTTGTCATACTGTCGATAGCATGATGTGTGACATATGTATAATACCCCGAAGATTTGTACAAAATTTTATAAATGAAATATAACAATTCAACTTTGAAAAATTTATAACATTTTTAAATATAAATTGTAAATACTCCAAAGTATAAAATAAATTTAATTAATTGAGAAGTTTTGGTATCCAAAAATGAATAATATAAATATTTGTATATAGGTATGTGTTAGATACGCGATGCAAATATTAAATATTAGATAATTATAAATATATATTTAGTATGTGTGTTAATATGTAAACATATATAGTATTATATAATATATGGTTATAATATATTATATTTATAATATGTGTAAATATTATATGAGTATATATATATATATATATAGAAAGAAAGAAAGAAAGAAACAACAACAACAACAACAACAACAACAACAACAATAATTAGGGGTGTAAGCCACCCGACCAACTCGATCTGACCTGACCAAACCCGACCATTTTGGGTCGAGTCAGGTCGAGTGCACACAGAAAATTGGGTGGGGTCAGGCGGGTCTAACCCCTTCATTGAGTTGGGTCGGGGCTAACCTTAAAGGTCAGGTTGGACTCGACCCGACTCGCTGTATGCCCTCAACATACTATCTTAACTTGTTTTTATAACTTATATTAAATCTTCTTGTTTGTTTTATTATATGGTTTTGTCATATTATATTTTTTACTGTAGGGACTTTGAATTTAAAAATGGTTTTATTACATGTTAACTTGTTATTACAACTTGTAGGGATGGAAACTTTTTTTTTTTTGGAATATGAAAATTCTTTTATTAGGTTGTTATAAATTATATGTTAATTTGTTATTGCTGGTTGCAGATTTTATTTTTAGTTTTAATCTGATTATAAATATTACATATGTTATGGACTTTTTAGGTTTTTACGAATTGGATGAATTATATGGTTTAAGATAATATTATTTTTCAACTTAATGCTTCAAATTTCAATAATTTTTTATCTTTAAATTTATTATAATGTGTTTTGCTAATATAAATCTATTTATATACAAATTATTGAAAGACTCAAATATGTTTCAAATTTGAATAGTTTTTTATCTTCAAATTTATTGTAATGTGTTTTGTTAATATAAATTTATTTATATACAAATCATTGAAAGACCCATTTGGATCTAAATACAAAAAATGATTAATTTGAATGTATTAAAATATGAAAATATTAATAAAAGTGGACTTTTAATATAAATGAGTTTTTATCATTTAGATTTTTTAAAAAAATATTGGGTTTTTCGAAAAAAAAAATTGGGTATTTTTTTTAAATTATAGGGCCTAACCCGACCTCGGGTCCGTTGGGTTGGGCCCCCTTCATGCATGAGGCTAGGTGGAATCTGATGCTACTTGACCAAGTCGGATCAGGTGGCTTTTGATGTTGAAACCCGACTCGACTCGTATACACCCTTAATAATAATAATAGTAATAATAATATAAGAAAACAAAAATAAAGAAAAAAAAGACATTTTTTTTCAATATCTTTAGGCCGTCTGGGAGGCGGGTCCGTGCTATGTTAGCATTTTTCTTTTTGAAATCTCAAATCCATGAGACATCCTGTGTACATTAATCTATGTAGAAAATAATTCATAAAAATTTGACGCCATGGAATAAAATAAATCTTTTATCATTAAATGGAAAATTTTAAGAGTAAAAGCTTAACCCTTGATTACAATAGACGTTAAATAAATAAAATGATTTGGGCCCACATATCCTACAATGAATTTAAATAAACTTTCATAAATATTCTACAAGTAGCCTTGCAATTTAATTTCCTAAAATGTTGAAAAAGAGGGGTGAGCTAAAAAACCCAGTGGATCATCCAAAAAATTTAAATTATTATTTCGACAACATAAAACATGCATAATAACCACTTTTCAAAAATTAAATGATTTAAGCAGTAAATTATTTTGGTTGTCCTTAAAGACTAAAAGGATACCCCCAACATTCTAATCCCTAAGGAAGGAGCTATTGTACTGAACTCAGACTTATAGAGTTGAGGTAAGATCAACTTTAAACTCTCTATTATCTCAAAACCCTTGATTGGAATGTTCACTAAGAACATCCGCCCCCATGCCGATACTTGTTTAATATCTTTATTTAATCTTATGTTAAATGTAAGAACACGACTTTAAATAATTTAGCAAAATTTAAACATACAAGCATGGTAACATTACATCATAGATCCTGCCTCATTATAAACCTAAGTATGCATATTTTATATGACATGTATATAAAATCAAAATAAACACTCAAGCAAGCTTTATATGAATCAAAATAATAAAGTAAAAAGTGGAAATTATTTCACCTCGAGATTGCTTCCTTTTGAACCTTCTTCAAATCTTTCCCCTCTTAGTTGCACTAAACTTGTACAACACACCGTTGTTACTATTATGTTGGCTTTTTAGAACAACTCAAGAAAGAAGAAAAATAAAAAGTGCCAAGAAAGGAGCAAAGAGAGAGCAAGATGTGTTTTATCAATTCTTACCCTAGGATGAATGAAATGAGAGGGGGGAAGAGGTTTATATAATGTCTTTTGGAGGTGGATTCATAAATTTTTTGGCATTTTTGGAATGAAAACTTCCCATTTATTCACAATTGTGGTGGCCAAAGGTTTTGGATTTAAGATTAAGGTTTTTTTCTAGGGTTTTTAGTGCTTTTTGGTAATTATTCTTTTTTTTTGTATTTTTCTTGATATTTTTTGGCATAAAAGATTTTTTTCTCTATTTTTGTTTTCTTGTATTACATATTATTATTTATATTATTATTATTTTTTCTATATATATATATATATGTATGTATGTATGTATGTATGTATGTATATTGTAATACCTAAAATTTTAGTATTGTAATACCCGAAATTTAAGTTTTAAAAAATATTATTCAAATATACGATTACTGTTAAAAAATACGGTCCCTATTTTGTGGGTAGACAAATTAAAATTCGACAGTTACTGTAGTTATAGGAACAAATTATTACCTACTGTTCAGTTTCGTCTTTTTCTGCCAGAAAAATCTATATAAACCCCCCCCCCATTCTGAAAATTCATTCTAGCAAGAAAGAAATAATTTCCTTGCTTACTATCTTTTCTTCTCTTGTTCTTCGGCTGTTCTAGACAGCAAATATAGCAGTAGCCCAGTTTCTGTATAGTAGTAGTGAAGATCTACTGTTGAAGCAATTGGAGGGTTCTTCTGATCAAAACAGGTATAATAACTCTGCTCTAGTCTCTATTTAAGATTGGCGATATTGTTATTCATTTCAGTACGCATACATAGTTTACTATTCATATATATGGTACTGTTCATACGGTACTGTTCATTTGTTACTATTTAGCACTGTTCATATATACGACATTGTTCATATATATGGTGTTGTACATGTACTACTCATGGACAATTATTAAATCACGTTTTCAAAACGTAGATCTTGAAGACTGATAGGCGAAATCTCGGAACAAGGGGGAATAATAACTTAAGATTGAGGTGAAAGTGATTATTCTACTCTTTAGTATTATTTGAGTTTTAATGCTAAATATTTGATGTTTACATTGTTTGAATGCCTAAAAGTATGCAAGAATATTGATTTAATGATTTTTCTTTCTTTTTAATTTACATTGCTTATGACCGAGAGAGTATGCTCTGTAGTTGCGTCTTCTACGATCTTCTACATCAAAAATCGAAAGTTATTGTTTTCATTTATGAAAATATTGATTTATGATGTTATACTGATGGAATGTTTACATATACAAAAATATTTGTTATCTTCTATATACAAAAATAAAATTAAATAAAGATTTCAACCACGTACCGACGCGGGGACAGACATCCTTCATGTGTGTTCCATGCAGAATTAGAACTGGTTGTCAAAATTGACACCAAAGTGGACTGGGTTTCAAGAATGATCTCATTTCACAGAGAATGGTTTGGGTTTCAAGATTGATCTCTCTCCCCAGATCTAGAGCATAGAGGTTAACCCTTTCGGTCTAATTAACGACTGTTGATAAATAAATGTTTGAAACGTCTAATGAATGATAAGTGTTTGCATGTTCAGTGTTTGATTTAAATAATGCTATTAATGTATTGTATATGATCCACTAGGCTTTTGAGCTCACCTCACTCACTCTTTTTCAGGTATCTATTGAAGACGTTGTTTTGGCACATGAATGTAAAAAAAATAAACTTTAATTGTTATTTTTAATTATAGCGCTTGTGACCCACCATATTTGATCATGTCAGATGTTGGTCATTAGGCCAGATAGTATTTGTATTATCAAAAGTTGGCTATGGGGCCCACAAGATTGATCATAAATTAATGTCTTCAACTATTATGTAATCCTAAGATTATTACTATTCTATTTCTAAACATCGGTATTTATACTTCATTTTGTACCTTGGGATATAATCTGATAAAACTAACAGATGTAATAAATGATGTAAAGAAAAAGTAATATCCCCAGTTCTCATATAGAAAGCAGGATTGTTTGCACTCAAAGGTAATGACATCTTAAGCTACGAGACAACCACATCACATATGACGTACGTGACAGATTCGGGAGCTGGGGTGTTATATATATATATACTCATATAATATTTACACATATTATATTATATAATATGGTATTGTGATGACCCATAGTTTTTACATACAATTAATGGGTTCGATATATGTATTTCCTAGAATTTTTAAATGAAAATACATTAATTTTTTCAATTTTTTCTAATTTTAAATTATTTATTAAAGAAAATTAGAATAATTGAAAAAATATAATTTTGAGGGAAAAATACATGAAGTTATAAGGAAAATATAATTTTTGAAGAAATATTATTTTTCAGAATGATTATGAAATTTTTGGAGTAATTAATGGAATTTTTGGGAGAAAAATATAATTTTTGGGTGGATTATTCAATTTTAGGAAAAATAATTATATAAATGATAAAAATGGTGTATAATTGGATATTTTTGAAGAAATTGAAGTGAAAATAGATTAAATAAAGTTAGAAAAAAAAGGCGAAAATCGGATATATACATGTCTATATACACATATGTACATTAAAAAAAGGGGAGAACCTGGGTTTGGCTGCACGGGCCCGACCCATGCAAGCTGAACCAAGCTGCACGGGCTTGGCTTGTGCAGTGCAAACCTGTGGGCGGGCGAGCCAACGGCCTGCGCAGGTATTGGGGCCGGGGCATGGGCCGGCCCACATAGATTTCCCCTTCTTCTTCGTTTTTGACGAATTTTGAGCGGTTTTTAGCATTTTTGTGGGCATTTTTTGAGCGAGAAAACCAGCAATCACCTGATTTTGAACCCAAAGTTTTGCAATCCAATCACACTTCTTCATTAGACCAATATATGGTGCCAACAAGTCACCATGCATGGAGGTTCATGGGCCACGTGACACTCTCATTGGACATGCAAACCCACCCCAACATGCAACAAAAACCACCATTGTTGAGCATGTTTCTTCTCCAGTTTGAATCCCACATTATACAACGTGATTCTCCTTGATCCCTTGCCTTATTTTCCTAAAATTTAGCTCGTTTTAAAGCTCTCACAACCCTCTCAAAGAATCCCCAAACCTTTTGTCAAAATGCACAACCACCAGAGAGGAAAATGAGCACAAACAAGTGCTGGTTGTCAAGGTTGCAAACAAAGCTGTTGAAAAGCTATGTTGGTTTGATCTTTAATGGAATGATTCCCAACCTATCCAAGAAATGACTATTTTATAGTTTTTATTTTATTAATTGAAACTCGACCATGCGGCCCACATCTTAATGATCATTTTGATGTTAATTTAAAGTTTTTTTTTTCCATTAATATACTGCAAATTTTATTATATAGTCTTTGAATCAATTTATTTATACAATCTGTTGTGTTATAAAATGAAACTTAGTGCAACCAAGAGATTAATGATTTGTAAAATTAGTAATATCTCAGTTCTTGAACAGTGGAATGTGACAAAAGCAGGTACGAATTCATATATGTTTCTAATTGTGAGACAAACGTGTCAATTATAAATGGTTTGAGAACTAGGGTATTATACTAACAATCCTTCTCTGGAGTGTACATGTCAACTCTAATATTATTCAAACTATGATCATCGATTTAAAAACATTAAGCATGTAGATCTATAAACAAATATCAAATTAGAATTCAATAATAAATATAAAATTCAATTCATTTCTTCATAATAGTACACCTAAACCATATATTATAAATTTAGTATTTATTATTTTAAAACTCAAAATACAAGAATTAAAATAGCAAACCAATGAGTACATATTGAAAAATTGTCCCTAGTATGAGCTTCATGGTGAAATCTTCATGAATCTTGCAAATTATATCATTCTATTGTTTGTTAATCAAATTCTTAATATTCATCTTCTCTCATACTTTTCTTTGTTATAAATTCCTTTTCAAGGACCCTTCTATATCTTCAAGTTGTGAACCATAAAGCCTTGAATTGGTGTACGCATAAAAGTCATGATGTTCACTTATCACAGGGCTAACGTGGTACTTCATTCCAAAAATAACACTAATTTAGTTACCACGATAATGAAAAATACTACTACATTAATGCATTTTGTGATGGTTTTTCTTCAATAACTGTGATAATGCAATTTATTACCGTTGTAATTACTTGATTTCTACAACTTTTTCTACACATTCTTTGTTTTTTTGCACCATGCATCGATCCTTTTACTCTATCCACCCTTCCACCGTCGCTTGAGCTCAATTATCTTGTCAAAACATCATATTACAACAACAATCAATTCGAACAATAAGGATAAAAATAAAATAAAATAAAATAATATGTTTAAGGATAAAATTACACTATTTACCTCATAAATAATTTAGGAGTACTGAATTTACAAAAAATCAAATATTATTCCCTGATTCTAAAAATCTTAATTTTATTAGTCTCTAGGATTTGTTAGGCTTCTCATGCCTCTAGGATTTGTTAGGCTCGGGCTATGTGGCTAGTTCAAGCTCTATTAGCCAAGTCCTCGACCTACCCTTATATTGCTTCGTGGTCCACAAATAAGTATAGGAGACTATTATTCATATGTTTCATATCTAGCAGCACTGTAAAGTATATTAAAAGTAAAGCTTTTAGTACAACTTTTATCTTGAAGTTTTGAAATTCTTTTCCAAGTCCTTTAATTATTAATTTTAATCTAGAACCTAAGCTCTGATACCAACGCTTATCGCAATCCTATACAAATAAGTATAGTAGGCTATTACTCATATGTTTCATATCTAGTAGCATTGTATAGTATATAAAAGTAAAGCTTTTAATATAACTTTTATATTGAAATTTTTAAATTCTTTTCCAAGTCTTTTGATTATTAATTTTAATCTAGAACCTAAGCTCTGATACCAACGCATATTGCATTCCTGTCCTTACTTTGCCAAAAGCAAGCCCTAATTGACACCATAACCAGATTGTTCCCATATACCACCAGAGCAATAGAAATATAGTTAAGCTTTTTCACCATATTAACAAACCATATCATACCAAGTGCCAAAACAATCCTAGGTATGTTTATAATTTATGTACAAGTGATTCAAAATCTATTTACAATGTTTAAAATGGCTGTTGATAATGCATGCATAGTTTGAACTTTCATTACATGCTCGAAAGAAAAATCATCCTAATCAAATAGAGGTTATATATAGCACACAAAGGAATCTTAAGAAGCAAAAACCGTACCAAGGGCGTCAAGTAATGATTATATGTTTGCCCTTGTCTACATTGGAGGAGCCTAAAAGGTTAGGGGAAAATAAAGGGAGAGCGAGCAAATTAATGGGGTGCAATGAGTTGCACCTAATTTACAGAATCAGTTATAACATTTCACATGTATGTATGTCATATAAAGAAGATGACATAAATATAATGCAATATTAAAGTAAATATACTCACATCAACTGCATCTAGATATATACATAAATTAAAATATATGTATATATATTAGCCATGCATATGTAAAAGTTATAAGTATTTGTTCACTTATTCATATTTACTGTTCAAATGGACGATTAACCATTCATCCAAGTATGTTATCCTATAGAACTCAATTTATTCGGGTCTAGTATTATTTACGAAACTAACAACACATTAAATATTTATTTGTATTTACTGCTTGTTACTAGAACATAAATATTTGCATCCAATTAAAATTAGTTGATTTATTAAAACCTAAATTTCAAACAATCATGCACATTTGATATATAATTGTGAATAAAATAAGTTGTACAACTATAATATCGCAAATAATAAATGCAATTTAAAGAAACTACTTACAACTTATTTTACTTTTCAATTTTTTTTTTAAGTTTATTGTGACACCTCCCCCGGACCCCCCGGACCGGGACCCGAGTCCGCTCGTGCGCGCGTCACGTGGGGCCAGCGCTTCTACTAGCGCTCCCGGCAGCTCTCTGCTGTGTGCGCGGGACTCTCGATCTCTCTGAGGGGCTGATCCGCCGGCAGTCCGGGGTTGCCACCCTCTTTCTAAACGCTAAACCCAATGTCTCAATTTTCA
>JAJIYU010017680.1:0-11559 GCA_030144865.1 Tinospora cordifolia | reverse complement strand
CAAGGTTGTGGTTTGTGGTTGAGAGAAAAGAAAAAAAAAAGGAGGGGTGGGGGGGGGGGGGGGGGGGGGGTGTGGTGTGTGTGCCCCAAATAAAAGAGAGTGATAATAATGAGACGAGAATCCTGTGAAGAAGCAAGTCTTGTGAAATTATATTGGAACAGCCATTTTAATTGATAAAAATGAAATGATATTGTTATTACTCTTATCATCAAGTACTTGATGAAACATTTGGCGGGGATTGTGGGGAGTGGTTGCTTTTTGGTCATTTTGAATATTCTCTAATCTCTCATGCGGTTTGCAATTTAAAGAGTGAATGATGTATAAATTTTCTTGGAACTTTTTTGGCTTCATCAATGAAAGAATGTTTCTACACATTTTATAAAATGATGGTATTCTTCTTTCCTACCTTGAGCAGATTCTTTATTGTTTTTATTAACTAGATTTATTTGGTCTATTTATTAGAGTGCAGTTCATCATATGGAAGAAGTACGAATGAAGGCTATACGTCTGGTAGTCCCATGATTCTCACTCTTCAAAAATTGGAGTTATCCACTTTGCCATCTTTAGCTTTACATAGTTTAATAAAACAAAGTATTATTACTTACTGGTTTTTTTCAGGTAGCAAACAAGCTTTATCCCATTCCATGCATTACTCAACAAATAGAAGATTTTGCCTCTGAAATGCTCCACTCAGTATTGAAAAGTCATGCGATGGAGGGAATGGATACTGATGGATCAACTCTGGAAGCTGGGAAGGTATTTGTTATATTCTAGCAAAGTTGAAAGCTGCTTACTTATCCTGCCAGTAGCATAGGATCCTCTTATTACTTATATTCACCATTAGTATTAGATTTTTTTTTTCCCACATCGTAAAGTAGTCAAGCTTTAGCCTGGAGCTCAGAAAAACTTAATGATGCAGTGTGCAAGAAAAATCTGATTGGGTTATATGGTTAGGTAATATAATGAATATAGCAAATTACTGCTTCTGTTTTTTTTTTTTCCAAAATTATCTAGACATAATACTTCAGTTCCTAAATGCCAATGTTCCCCTAGGGGTCTCAGGCCCTTTTGGAACTCAATAATACAGGTATGCCCAAGGACAACCACCAGGAAAGTGCTGCCAGCTGAGTTTGATAATCTTTCATTTCCATTAACATGTTGCTTCCTTCATATTTGACTTTAAGTACACGTGTGTGGACTGGTCCTGATGCTTGTTTAGGTTCCAAAATTAAGCCTGTGGAGGATGTGGCCTTAAGTAGCCAAAACTGAGTTATTTATGTTTTTCAACTTTGTGGATGGATAAGTAAAATGGGACTGGTCTGTAAACTTAACAAATTATATGCTGATGACGGTGTTGTCATTAGTATGTTCTCAATATGATGAACAGATAACTGTTTATGGTGAGAGGTAGTGTAAACAAAGCAAGCATAGCTGAGGACACTCAATCGGTTTTAGTGAAATTATGAATGTTTTGGTATTATATTAGACTTGATAATTTTTTTCGAAAGTCTTAGTTATTTGGCTTCTTTTTTCTTTGGAGCTGGGATTTGGTTCCTACTAAGTAGTTTTTGCTAGTAAGCATTTTTGCTGTCAATACATATGTAAGGTGCTCTACTTTTTTTTTTTTTTTTACTCATGCAATTATATATCATCAGAGAAATTTGTTTTATTCCAATCTGGCTCAGGTTTCTGATTTGGGAGGGCCTTTTAATGCACAGGCCTTGTCCCTCACTACCCAAAAGGAAGTTTCCTCTGATAATCATCTCCCAAGCTCAGCCCCAACCACATCCTCCTCATTAATATCTGAGTCACAGAGGTGCATGTCACTATATTTTGCCCTCTGCACCAAGGTACATTGTTTTTCAGAATAAATTTATTTGCGGGATTTTGCTCCATAGTACTTTACTTGATTGACTTCTTATGCAGAAGCACTCTCTTTTCCGTCAAATTTTTGTCATTTACAAAAGTATTCCTAAAGCTGTAATTCAGGTTCGGTTCACAAATATCATTTTCTCATATCCTGTCAACTGTTTGCCTATTTTCTGTGTTTATTCTATGAATCAATGTCTAATCAGTTGAAGGTGCAGGCAGTTCATCGTCATATCCCAATATTGGTCCGCACGATTGGCTCTTCACCTGAACTTCTTGCCATTATTTCAGATCCACCGGATGGATGTGAGAGCCTTCTAATGCAGGTTTTGAAAAATTACCACTCTTAATTATTGCCAACAATGATCAAATTGAAGTTGACATTTGTGTTTGCTACATTGATACAGGTTTTACATATATTAACAGAAGGCACAATTCCTTCACCAGAGCTAGTATCTGCTGTCAGAAGATTATATGACTTAAAACTGAAGGTAGAACCATTTATGGTTTGTTATAAGTATATATCTTTTAAAAGACATATAAACATTTGTATAATATATTTTGCTCATTTATATGTTTGTTTTCATTGAGTGCAGGATGTAGAGATTCTCATTCCAGTTTTATCATCTTTACCAAAAGAAGAGGTATCTTAATTATTTGTTTTTTTTTGTGGTCCAAATCCCAGCAAATACCTGCTTATTTTACTTTTTATGCTTTATTTATCATAAATATGTGTTGATTCATTCTTGTCTATTGATTTATTGTTTTTCATGAGTATTTCTTTTCTAACATTTTTCAGATCTCATCAATTTTTCCCAAGCTTGTTAACCTACCACTGGATAAGTTCCAAGTCGCACTTACTCATGTATTACAGGTAATTTTCTCTTCTAAGTATGTGTTTGTCAATCCCTTTGCTTGTCTTGATGTGAAGCTTGTCTTCTTTTTGTGTATCTAAAGTCTTGTTATTGCTTTTGCCGGAATGTGCCTTAATAGGACCATTGTTGTTAAGGCCACACCTAGGTTGTTACTAGTCCATCATTTAGAACATTTTCAACTAAATTACTTAGACCATACTTAGGTGGGCAGTGAGCTTCTTGAATATTTCTTGAATATTTTTAAAAAGTTCAAGAGGATCACTCTAAATAATTAATGCGTAAGTTTCTTTTTTCTTCATATTGTTACTTATGTGATTGTATAACTTCGGTATGCATAATTTTTTAATTCTAATGTGTGTGTGTGTGTGTACTTCCATATTATTTAGTTATATCTTTTTTTTCCTACTTTTTAACTCTAATTTTCTATTTTGTTGTGGTCATATTGTTGCAAATAATTTGCATTTATGATTTAATTATCTGTATTACATCAAATATGACTTTTTAAATTGGTTGACTTTGATATCCCATCTTCTCTTATTCTTCAGTATTTTTCTGCTTTTAATTTGTGCCCATAAGATTGAAGAAATATAGTTCATATTTTGTTAACTAGATAATTCTATATGATGGTGCACGAGCATGTGCATTACAAGGATTGCATGGGAAAAATTAATTAATTATTTACCTAATTGTCCACTTTATGGTGTCATAAATAATTGTTATTTGTGATGCCTAATTGTCATTTCCCTTAGATGAGCGCCATCACCTAGATGCCTCAACACCTTGACAACACTGAACATGACTATTAAAGAAGCACACACACATTTCATTGGTTTTCCTCCATAGGAAGCCTATGTCTAATTGGCTTTCTGCATCGTTCTCATAGTTGTTGAATCCCATAGATTTGGGTCTTAAATCCAGTGACCTGAATTAATTGCGTTGGGTTGCAATAGTGTGAAGGTGATGATTAGGCAAGGGGGCCTTGTCATAAATCATGATATAGATTTGTGCTATATATTGTATGTAATATATTCCATGAAGGTTTTAAAATTTAAATATATCTTGGAAAGTTCTTTAAACGTATAACTGGGATTTTAGATGTAAAATCAATATTTGTAGGTAAATTTCTTTTGTGATATCGTGTGTTTTGGCAGTTGAATACTAAATTTTTGTTGGAAACATGTTCGTTCTCGTATTTTACGTGCAATAAAGAAAATTTAAGAAAAAAATTGAGATATACTTGTAACTTCTTTGAAATGATTTTTTTTTTCAAGTTATTGCAATGAAGGAGCTTTGCATTTTAGAAATATTTAAATTTCATTTCTAAGACCTAGAGAAATGTCAAGGCAGATTGAGGTAAAATTTCTTGGGCAATGGCTATGCAATGCCTGGCTCATATGGATTTAATTAGTAGATAACTATTGTAGAACTTGAATTTTTCATTTTGTTGAGTTTCAGTTCTTTATGCATTGTGAGATCTTGAAAATTTCAGTTGATTAAATTTCACTTAAGTGTACAGTTCTAATGTGGGCTATTATAAATATTGCATTTTGTAACATGGATTTGGATAAACAAAATTTCTGTTTTCTTATTCTTATTCTCGTCTTATTACTTTGCGCTGCATGAGTAGCAATGCCTTGACAACATTGGACTACGCAAATGCTTAGACAGCAACTTGATGATGGCTTATAATCCTAATTCCTTTTCATTTGTACCACATAGACCATACTTTGGTATTCAGTAGAAACTGATTGAAGTTTTTTCTCTTTGATTTTTTTAATTTGTTTGCTAGAACTGTGGAAGAGTGACCTATGAATTTTTTTTAATATCTTTTTCTCCTTTTGGAACCTCAACTACGTCATCTCAAACTGATGCTAACTGAGTTGGGATCTGGATATTTGGAGAAAAGATTTAGTTGTTTTCTCCAACACTATTAAAATCTTAGACAAGATTTTGTAAATATACATAAATGCATGCATACATACATGCGTAGTGCAGTTGTTATTGCTACACTGAAGCAATATTTGATGTTTACAATTATTTTATAAGCTTTAAGGCAATTGTGGCCAATGTAAATTTTTCTCTGAAAGAATGTATATGATTATCCAATTTTTATAAAAATAAATTCTCACCCCTTGCTATACATATATAAAGTCAGTTTTAGAATTTTTTATCATTAACCTCTGATTCAAATAGAGGACAGCCAAAATTGAATGTTTGTTGATGATTTGTAACAAATCTAAATTATTTAGTGGTTGATGAAAAGTGGAGGTTAAACCTCAAAATAATAAGTGAAAAGAACTTGCTTTTTCTATTTGTTGCACTGGATTAATACCTATGTTAGAAAGATTTTTATAACCTACCAATTTTGCTTTAGTCACATATATAGAATAGTTTGTCATCCTTCCAATTTAGGAAGTGATAGTTAAGAGAGAATAATTTTTTATTTGAGCAAATATGACACAATGGCTATATAACAATTAAATTTTAGTAAAGGAAAACAAATAGCAATTTTTAAGTGTTTTATAATGTTTCAAAAAATTTAAAAACTAAAACTCAAAAAAAAAAAAAACTATTAAATAAAAATAGAATATAAATGATTGTCAAAAAAATAAAAATAAAAAAGTAGATGAAAAGTAATAACTTGACTGTAATTAAATAAAAATCATTTTGTAAATACGTATTTTGTATTAGTTTCAAATATATTATTATAAAACCTAATACATATTAAATGTGAATTTGCTGAAATGTATTTAATATATTTATTATGTAATATATAATTATCTTGAGTTGAATTAATTATCAATCTTATATTCAATAATACACAAATGATATAAACATACTTAAGAAAAGCTAGCCCTTTTTTAGAAAAGTTGAGATTTCAAATTATAAATGTTTTATTTCTAAAGTAAAACTAAAATAGGAAATCGATGTATTTCTAATTACCAAACAACATTTTTAGAATAAGCTCTTATAGAAGTAGAGTTAAAAAGAAAGTAGAACCAAACTTTTTAGAGTTCACCATTATAGAGATAAAGAAAGTAGGATTATCAAATTCATCCTAAATACGCCTGTGTATATCTGTATATGTGTATATATATTCTTTTTCAAAGGAAAGAAGAATTATTTTATTAAGATAAAATGATTAAATACAACCAGATGCTCACTTGAGGTGAGACCACAGTCCACTCTACAAAAGTCTTGAAAAAACATAACTAGACGAGATATCACTCAATGTAGATGCAGTTATCCCAATTAAACTACCAATCAAAAATTGAGAAGCTGTTAGCAAATGGATAGACCAAGCAAAAATTTAATTCAGTCAGATACATTGATATGTTTGCCTGTGTACTTAAGACGTTTGTTCTTATATATATGACTTGAAAAAAAAAAGTCTTATGGTTTACATTTCTATTTAAATCTTATCCTTAATAATTTTATGATAGGATTTTGATTAAACAACAATGGTGTTTTCAATGACAATGTATCAGTTGGTCTTTCTCTTTAAATGCTATGCATGGGTAAAAATAAAAGAATACAATTGTTGTATTAATATAAAGTAATGTTCTAATTTCAATCATTATTGAATCATTTTCTAAAATAGCATTGCAGCTCAAATAAATGGCTTCAATAATTGAAAAAAAAAAAATTCAAGTTTATATTTTTTGGGGAAAATTTTCATTGCATGAAATGTTAATAAAATGAAACCTGTTTTTAAGATATGTTTCTGACTTCTGAGTGTGAAGCATAACCCAGATTATACGAGCCATTTTGTTCATAATGTTATATACTGTAAGTGATTCAGAGACCCTTTTGTATCTTTATATCTTTTTTCCTGGAAGATATGTGAATGTTTCAGCATCTAGGTGAAGACTTGCCAAACTTCAGTTGGTTGGTAAGTTTTTGCAAAAATTCTATACGTCAAAATAATATTTTTATTTCAAATCAATTTTAATTTCTAATTGACTGAATTTGGGCAATGTTGAATTTTGTAGCTTGTAGTCTTCGTGATGTTGATTAATTTCCTCAGTCATTACCACTATTTCTGTTAGTATTAGTGGTTTGTAGAAGAAGTCGCATTCATGAAACTTGAGGAACTCAAGCTATTATTCTAACTAGTGGCTTATGGAGAAGGCCATAAATTACTTTTCTCCTTAAAAGCATTATTGATTTTTCTTATCTTGCCAGCCTTATACTTTAAGGACTTGTATCTACTTTGGTACACTTGATCATTGAGTCCCCAGGACCTTATACCCTTCATTTACTTCAATTTTGATGGAATGAAAATGTATATTACGGGCAACAATACGACTTTGGGGCATAGTTGTGGATAGTAACACTATTACAGTTACCTACAGGGTTGGTGAGGCCTGTAGGCTCTCAACCGTCCTATTTGATAATGTGGGATGGTCGGAGATGCTTAAGCCTGGGGGCAAACCCCAGCATTTTGCATGCTGTCCTGCAAGGGACAGTAGTTTGGGGTTTGATGCCACCAGATGGAAGCTTCTTCCTGCTTTTGCAGTTAGTTTACTCATGTCAAGGCTTTAGGTTTCAAGTTTTGTTTGTATTTCCTTATAGTTGATTAATTTCTGACTTGACTTTCTTTGACATAATGCTGTGCAGGGATCATCTCATTCTGGTCCAGTTCTCACCCCAGCTGAAGTTTTGATTGCCGTCAATGGGATTGATCCGGACAAAGATGGAATTCCTTTAAAGAAGGTATTTTCTTATTTTAATCACCAGCACATGGTCTAGCTTTTAATGAATTTTGTCCTTTTTTCAGGTGACAGATGCATGCAATGCCTGTTTTGAGCAGCGGCATCTTTTTACTCAACAAGTTCTAGCGAAAGTCTTGAATCAATTGGTATCTGCCTATGAAAATTTCTGAAATTCTTGCTGATGGTTCTTAGTTTCATTCATGTCACTTGTGGTTGACCAATTATGTCTACTGCAGGTTGAACAGACTCCTCTTCCCTTGCTCTTCATGCGTACAGTTTTACAGGCTATAGGTGCATTTCCTGCTCTGGTGAGAACTAGAAGTCACATCTGATTTTTGCAGTTAAGAGCACACTATGAATACCGAGAATAGATAGCCCATCTGAGAATGAACTTAAATTACTAAGTACATATTTATGATCTAAGGTTCATCAGTATCTGAATATTTTTAGGCAATGCAAAGAAATAAAAAGTGGAAAAAGCTGATCAAAGTAATCCTTTTGAAGAAAAAAAAAGTGCAGATTGTGTTTAATTACTGACCTCTTTTCAGATCACAGGAGCTCAATCAATATTCTTGGTTTTTCACTTTAAGTTTATGTTGCTCTAGATGAATAATGATTTTCATAGCACCAGTTCAAATGACAGTTACTTTTTCATTATGTAAATGAAATGGTTTTTCTGCCATTTCATTTGCCTTATAAAAAAGTTATCTGTCGTTTGTAAGAGTGCAATCATGCGATCGGCCAACCTTGCATCACTTTGGCTGATCTAGAAAGAGCGCAGTTGTATCTCAAATGGTGGAAGTAGGACGGTTGATGATTTTTATGGAATGATATTTTGTTATTAGATAGTGCAGCATGGGTAGTGTATTTCAAGATTAATGGGGTTTACTCCATGAATAGCTGGTTTAGGAATTGGGGGAAGTGTTTAAGATATCTTTGTGCATTTTGTGTTTCTTAATGTATCTTGAGTACTGCTGGAACTCCTCGTTTGTACTTTTAGTAATACTCTCTGCTGTTTACTCTCACTAAAAAAAAAATAAAGAAATGGTTTTTCTTCCATGTCATATGAATATGTTTAACAAAATAAAATTGGGAATGGTTTCTTACCATTTCTAACACATCATGGATTTACTTTTATCTGGGTTAGACTTAACATAGGTTCTTCGAAGTTTGAACACTGAATTTCTGGGCTAATTGTTTTGAGTTACGAGCATCAGCATTGTGTTGTGAGTATTATAGTCCTTGGAAAATGTTACGAGTCCATTTGCTAATATTTTTGCACATTTTAATGATTTTTTTTTTCTTTTGGTATAATTCTCCTCCATTTCCTCCCTCCGCCCCTCTCTAGTCTCTTCCACGTGTGTTCCCATTTCGCAATTATCTTTAATTTGGACCTTATTGACCCTTCAATCCTTCTTGAAGAGATCTTTGTTAGTGCTACCATTAGATTCTTCTGATCATTAGGAATCTGGGCATTGAATTTATTGCTAATTCGGTGGCTCTTGTTTTCCCTAACCTTATTACTCATCTATAATCGAAGATCTACATTTTTACCACCATTATTAGAATTTTTATTTGAATTTATGATTGTTATAATTCATAATTTGATCCAACTGAAACCATGCCAAATCTTTATAATCATCCTAATGCTTTTGAGTGTAGCGAAGCACTAAATCTTAAAAAAAAAGTAGTCTTTTATGATTCATGTTTTGAAACATATAGATTTGTAGACCAAGTCTTGCAATTTGATTGATTCATAAAATCCTTAACAACAAGTACATACCATGTGTCATAAATTTCAAGCATCGTATAGCTTCTAATTTTTGTACTTTCTCCAATTTAAGAAATATGGAATTATTGACTTGGGCATGACTTATGCCCATTTGACCCAGATAATAATTGTTATTTATTAACTAATTTTGTACAAGGATGAAATTGCTAACTAAATGACCCCATGTAGTTGGAGAGGTCTTAGTTAAGTCCAGTATGAGATCTTCAACTAAAACACTTTCACCAATACCTAACAATCATGGCCGAGTTAAGGGCAGTATGAAAAAGAAAACTATAAATTAATCCTTTCTATACAAATGCCCTGGATGGATGGATTGGGGGAAGCAATTCATGCTGCTGACCCCAGAAAAAGAAGGCTCTGTTAATTTCTTTGTAGATGTGTTCCCATGCTTGTACTTTTGTGCGGAGTTTGCGTTGTGTGCATCGCTGTTTTGATTCCCCAAACAACAATAACTGTGTTGTTTCATTGTTTGGCATGTTTTGTATGTGAATAGTGTTCCTTGACACCCTTAGAGAAGTTCTATAAAATACTGCATTGAATTGATTCTGTTCTCTTATTTTAAGAAAAGGAATTTTCTTAACATTTGTTGTTTTCATTCATTTTATGGTTGTTATTTTTAACGCTATAGCTAGACTGCTGTTGCTGTTTTCATATGTTTTACCGTTGATATTTGTTGAATATAATAGGTCGACTTTATAATGGAGATCCTCTCTCGTCTTGTAACCAAGCAGGTACTGTATATATTTTTGATTTTGCTCTTTCTATGCAATATGTCAGTTCTCTTCTTGTATGAATTTAATGTTCTTGCAGATATGGAGATATCCAAAGCTGTGGGTTGGATTTCTGAAGTGCACTCTCCTTACTAAACCTCAATCATTTAGTGTGTTGCTACAGGTGTGTTCTTTATGATCTGACATAGCATAATCTTTGGTGATATTTAAATTCTGGTGTAGTACAATCCTGACTTTGTCGCCATAGAGTATGTTGATGCTGATCCCTCTGTTGAGAAGGAATTTCAAATCCTTTAATCTATCAATCATTACACTTTGTAGAGAGAGAGAGAGAGTAGCTAAAGATTAATATGTTGAAAGAAAAATAAGTTACAGTTTACAAATAGTAGCGTTTGGCTTAATAAACCATGTGCATGATCAATTGTAAAAATAGGATAAAAATAATAGGAGAGAAACTACCAACTTTTCCATTGTAGCGGTAATTCCTCAAGCCCTTCTCTCCTTTTTGCGGTTGTGAGTGATATTTCAGGATGCATGTTGTTGATTGATGAAATAGTGCTAATTGAGGAAACTCAAGCAGGAGTGCTGAATTTGTTGTTTGAAGAAGAAATTAGAATCCTGAAGGTTTGATATTGGTAGGGTTACAACTAAAGTCTTTTTCCTATCCTTTTACGCCATGTCATTCCTAGAGTTGGGGACAACTGCTGATCTGTTTTTGGAATGATGGTGTGGTGACCTTCCCTTGGTCATTGTGTTCCAGCTTTATCATGCCTCTCATCAGTCATTTCCTAATTCCCCTTTTATCTTCCTATATTGAACAACCCTCTGGGAATCTTCACTTTCCAAGGAACCTCAGCAATAGGGGGGAAGCATAATTTGTTCTGTCCTCTCTAGAATTGATCATGTTCATTTTTCTCTCTCATTTAGTGACTCTTTCGGAAAGAGTCTTTCCCATGGTCTCATGTCAATCCCTTTTCTATTTCCTCACTAATGCGACCTCCCCCCACCCCACCAACACTCTCTCTATCTCTCTCTCTCTCTCTCTTTCTCTCTCATTAGAAAAATACGTATTTTATTATATATCAAAAGCAGCATTATCAAGGGGCAAGAAGGCGTGTGCCTGAGGAATGCCTTGATGCAGGGTGAGGCCACCTGGCCTAGAAAATGTCCAGGTGAGGAAGCCTCACTTAGGAAGTTGACACAATCTGATCATACATGCATTAATCCTCAGGAATCCATTAATCCATTAATTACTCCTTAGGAATCCATCCAAAGCAGCATTAATCTGATCATACATACATTTTATTATATATCAAGAAAAATGAGTAATATGTCTTATTAATCCTCCTCGCTGAACAAAGAACTCGACTCCAATGAGTGCATAGACTAATAATGCTCCAAAAGATTGAGATTTAGGAGGCAAAACACATCTTCATGAATCCAAGTCACATTAGACGCTGGTCGTCCACATCATGTTACCAAATAATGTCAAAAACTACTTTCTGAAGTTGACACAATCTGATCATCAGAAACATTCGTAATCTGAGCAATGACCTGCGACAGTACAAAAGGAAGCA
>JAJIYU010017679.1:0-11569 GCA_030144865.1 Tinospora cordifolia | reverse complement strand
GGTTCTGAACATGCCTTATATGTGAAGATTGATGCATCTACTGGTACCATGCTTATTGTTTGCCTATATGTTGATGATTTGATTTTTACAGGCAATGATGTCACAGTGATTGAAGAATTCAAAAAGGCCATGATGGAAGAATTTGAGATGATTGATATTGGCCTCATGTCATACTTTCTTGGCATTGAGGTTGACTAGCGTGTTGATGGCATCTTCATCAGTCAGCATCGATATGCCCTGGATATTCTGAAGAAGTTTAATATGTCTGATTGCAACCCTTCTTCCACGCCTGTTGAAGTTGGTACCAGGTTATCAAAGAAGTCTAACGAAGCTCCAGTTGATCCAACATATTTCAAACAAATTGTTGGGAGTTTGTGTTACTTGACTTGCACACAGCCAGATATCTTATATGGAGTTGGATTGATTAGTCGATTCATAGAATCGCCCAATCAATCCCATCTTGGTGTTGCTAAACGTATCCTCCGTTATATTAAGGGTACGTTTGATCATGGTTTGTTCTACTCTAACACTGGTGATTCTACTCTTTTTGGATATTCTGATAGTGACTGGGGCGGTGATCATGATGATCGGAAGAGTACCTCTAGTTATGCATTTTATTATGGTTCTACTGCATTCTCGTGGTCTTCTAAGAAGCAATCTATTGTTGCATTGTCTACATGTGAAGCTGAATATGTTACTGTCACTTCGAGTGCTTGTCAGGCTATTTGGTTGAGGTATCTTCTACATCAGATTCATATGTCTATTAATGGACCTACACCCATTTATGTTGATAATGTGTCAGCTATTGATTTGGCGAAGAATCCAGTGACTCATAGCCGAAGTAAACATATTGATATGCGATATCACTTCCTACGTGATCAGGTTCAACAGAAAGAAATTGAATTAGTCTACTGCAAGTCTGAAGATCAAGTTGCCAATTTGTTCACTAAGCCTCTGAAGATCGAGACATTTTTGAAGTTGAAGAATGCATTGGGTGTGTGCAAAATCTGAATTATGGGGGGAATTTCATGTAATTCAGATAATCTAGCTTATGGGGGGATGATAGAATTCTAGTAGTACTAGAATTATACTGTAATCTAGATTATCTGATCTTGATCTAGTATTTTAGATTGAGTCAATCTGATGATTTAGGATAAGATCCAATTAGATATTGGATAAAGACAAATTAGGTAATCTGAGTTAATCTGTAATTGAGATTACCAGATAGTTTAGAATTCTACAGAGTTTAGGAAATGTGTCTAATTGAGTCTATAAATAGACCCTATGGGTTTAACTTGTAATCAATTCAGTTCAGAGCAATAAAGTTTGAGTAGAGGCATTATTCCAACAGAAGGGATGAAGAAGATTTGGCGCAGATTTGTGGTTACTAGAGCATTTTCTGTTGTGCAAAGAAGAACGAAGACGAAGAATAGCTTTGCATTGCTACTGGTGTGTGAAAAAAGAGGAGAATGAATAGTAGTTGTTGTGTTTTGCTAGTTTGTGAAGGAGAAAAAAGAATGAAGATGAAAGCTATTGTGATTTGGGCATGAAAGAGGAAAGAAACCTCAGATCTAAAATTTCTACTACGTTTTGGTCGCACAAAGGAGAAGAACCAACAACTGTGATGTTGTTGTTGTGTTCTGCTTGTGCGACAAAGAAGAAGGAATGAGGCACCAGTGTGTTGTTTGCATGAAGAAGAAAGAAGATTTTGATGTTGTGCGTCTTTCTGTGCGAAGAAGAAGCTGCTTCTGTTGGTCCTCGAAGAAGAATGAAACTCAATTGGTGGTGTTGTCTGTTCATCCGTGCGTGGAAGAAGAATGAACCAGATTTGCAGGTACGTTTCGTTGTTGCTGCTGGGCGAATAGAAGACGCTGCTACTACGTTGCAGAGCGAGAAAGAAGTGGAAAATGCAGTAGCCTTGCTGTTGGTACTGTCTGCGAAGAAGAAGAAGAAGAATACATCTAGAAAGCATTCTGCTGCTGCTGCTACATTTTTTGTTCACGAAAAAGAAGAGTGAACCAGCACCTTGCTACTAGTGCATATCCTGTGCAATGAAGATCAACTGCTAGTGCTTTGTGCGTGAAGAAATGCACAAAGGAAAAAAAAGAACAAACCGTGATATAGCTTTCGATTTCAATATTATTGCATTTCGATGTTCATAGTTTAGTGTTATGTATTGAATGTGTGAATTTGGATTTATAATAGATTAGGGCATCCAAAAAAAAAATCTTGCTCCGAAGGCAAATGAAAGGTGAATGTGATAGCGAAGAGACATTGAAGCTTTGAATTCATGAATCTTATGTTGTACTAGTTTAAATTGATTTAATTAAGTCGTATGGATGCGAAGAACTAGTTTTGTGAGTTAGAAATCATCCGTATGTGAAAATCGCGATTTTGGAACCTCTCAAAGGATTTTCATAGTTATAATCCTATTCTATTTATGAATGCTTTCTATACTGTTGTGTGATTATATTAATTTGATGTGGAGAATGAATGATAATTTTGGAGTTATGGAGGCTCAAGATAGGAGGTTTAATTGT
The DNA here is from genome assembly GCA_030144865.1 of Tinospora cordifolia. Classification (NCBI taxonomy): domain Eukaryota; kingdom Viridiplantae; phylum Streptophyta; class Magnoliopsida; order Ranunculales; family Menispermaceae; genus Tinospora; species Tinospora cordifolia. The sequence goes on along the minus strand of JAJIYU010017679.1, from coordinate 9,029 downwards.
TTTGAAAATTTATGGAAGTTTGATATTTTTGAGAGAAATATAATTCCTTTAATCTTAAAACCTTGAGTTGGTAATAGATGAAATAAACTATTTTCTGGTTATGAATACGAAGGATGGAATTTGGAGGTTTAGCAATGTCTTTATATGATGATAAATATTTCTAGAGTTTAGCTCAGATTTTAGATTTGAAAATCTTAATAAATTTACATTTGATATGAATGGATGATTTTGATATGAAAAGAAATATTATTGGAGTTTTGGGGGTTGCAGAGATTGGAGTTTGATTTTATTTTACGGCTTGATGGAAAATATAGATTGTTGGGGAGGTTCTAATTTTGATTTAAATATTAAAATGAGGCTTTAGGTGTATACAAGTCCTAAATTATTTTATTCATTATAAAGAAGCAGTGAGGGCTTGGAGAGTTATTATTTTGGATGTATTATGAGATATGCGGAAGCTTAAAATAACAAAGGGGTTATTTTCAAAATCATGTATTTATGTAGGAACCTTGTGAATGCTTTTGAAAACATTCGAACCCTAGAATATTTTAAATTAATATTGGTGAGCAGTCAGGACTTAGAAATTAATTATTAGAACTTTTATTTTCAAATTAACGTTTCAAAAGCGCTGACTCGCGACGAGTTGGCACAAGGTAGATCCGACATAGTCAAGTGGGTGTGATTACCGTACTCTCTATTATTATTCAAACTTTAAATATAGAATATGATGTGTGTTTAAATTAGATGCATAGAAATATAATAGGACTGAATGAATAGACATTGATTGGGTTGTTTATTATAACACCCCAGCCCCAAAGAAACAGGTTCAAGCTCAACCATAAGGTGGGTTGGCTCTAATATTACATTTACAAGTACACGACTTGCATCAATTTTTTATTATCTCAAGTCTTATTATTTCTCAATGAGCACACAACCCAAATAATTTAATTCTAATTTAATAAGACTATTACAAGAGAGATAAAAGAAAAACTTCAATCTTTACTTATTGAATAAAATAAATTAATACATACTTCAAATTCAAATAATGAAAGGGGAGTACATAACTCTAAAATTTAAAAATTAAATTCAGCGGAAGTCTTTATTCAAAATTTGGGTAATATGCACTTACATAGAAACTTTCTAAAATAGAGTTTCTAATTCCTTAGCAAGCTTGCTCATTCATTTCAAATTCTTGAAAAATAGAAGGAAGGGGTGAGCACATAGCCCAGTGGATCATTCATCAAACTACTAATTTACCAATTTAAATCAAAAGTATATCCAATTTCAATTACTTACAAGCATTAAGCGTTTCAAACAATATCTTGTTAGTGTTGCATATTTGACCAAAAGGGGTTTTTAATCTCTTAATGTTCTTCATTAAAATGTTTCTATTTTGGGATGGAATGACAATTCATCTTGTCATATTTCATTGGAAATAAGGATCACATGTCCACATTCCAAGTATTTTAAAACATATCCACACTTAGTGATGTTACTCATATACACTAAGTATATGCAAAAAACACTCATAGCATCACATAGACTACTATGATAGTATGTGGTTGTTATCTTCACTTTCTCATATTTAATTTCAAATAAATATGAAACAACATCATAATAATTAATACCAGAATTTAAATAATCAAGAGAACATGGAAACATACATGACATGCTTAAAAATTCAAAAATAAGCCTAAGCATGGTTTCTAAGCATGTTATGCTATTATGTATTAATTAAAATATGAGAACATGTCAAACTGAAAATAAAAATTGATCAAACATGCTTCAAACTGAAATATAAATATGCAGAAAACTAAAAACAAATATGAATATACTAAAGACTTGAAGTAGCAAAGAAGGAGTTCTAGACATTTCATCCACCTTGATTCGAGTTTCTTTGTAGAATCCGGCAGAGGTTCCCTTTATCCACCACTTTTAGAACTTCAGGAACTTCTAATCATGAACAAAAATACTTCAACAACTCTCAAAAAAACTAAAATAAAAACTTCTCACACAAGAAAGAAAAGAGAGTGAGAAGAGGTGCCAAGAAGAGGCAAGAACAAGCAAAGAGGGAAGTGTCAACTCTTTGCTTTGGGATGAGATGAATGTGAGCAAAAGGGGGTATTTATAGGTATTCATGAGCACAAGGTAGCATCTAGGGCAACTAAGGCAACTCACCACGTTTGGGTGTGTTTCTAAACTCATAAGGGGATGGTTTGCCTAAAGAGGGCAAGTATACTCATAGTTGGCAAGTGGGGCCACTATGCCTTTCTAGTTCAAAAAATATGAGTACAATCTTGTTTTCTAACTATGTGTGAACACAAAAGAGGTTTAAATCATATTCTAATTCAACTGGGATGTCCCCTATGTGCTCATGACAACTTTCCTTTTTGGTTTCCTTGCTTGCTCATCACATAAACACACAAGGAATACTTTTCCATTTTCTTATTTCTTGGTCATCAAGCATGGATGTACAATATCAAATTTGATGGGACACCATATAATAGTCAAAGATGCTTATCTTGTTCCAAGAAACTATCTAAATAGGGTCGCTCACATGTATGCACAAACACATGCACCTGGTTGGGCCAATTTTGGCTTAAGTGGGTGTGGGTGTACACAATCAAGTAGGGGTGGCGATGACTTCATGGGTTCACAAAAATCAAATAAAAATTAATATCTTCTTATTTACATGAAATTATGATTTATATCCTAATTTTGGAATCACATAAACCTATTGCACATTTTAAGGTATGGTTTGGCCCCTAGGTGATTTTTCTTCAAAAACTTTTCTTATTTAAGACCTATTGTGATCACTAGGGAAATGAAAATCCAACTCTTGGCCAGTTGTTCTGATTTTTGGATATTTCATTTATTTTGTTAGTTCATGTCATTCCATTTCATTTCGAATCATTTCGAACCCTTGAAGTACCCTAAATGGCAATTCTTTCTAATTTCGACCCATTGAAGAGTGTTTGGCAAATGAAAACTCTAACCTCGACCAGTTGTTCTAATTTTCGGATATGTTGTCCAATTAGTTGATTCATGTTACCTTGCTTTATTTTAATTTGTTTTGGGTTCCTAAAGGTCACCAAATGGGACTTTCAAAAACCTGCCAAATTTAGCCCTGAAATGAACTTAGTTTTATTTTGCACCCAGTTTCATTGAATTGATCTTGAATTTCATTTAATTAAATATAAAGTTTTCAGGGTATTACAACCTACGCTCCTTAGAAAAATTTTATCCTTGAAATTTGTACATAGCTAAGGATTTCTAGTGAATAGGTGTGGATACTTTGTCTTCATCTCGCTTTCGAGTTCCCAAGTTGCTTCTTCCATCCTATAATATTTCCATAGTACCTTCACTAACGGGATATCCTTCATTGGTAGACTCTATACTTTATGGTTGAGGATTCTAACTGTTGTTTTCTCATAAGTAGCATAATCTTGTATATTCAATTCCTCTTAGTGGATGATGTGAGAGGGTTCAGGTTTGTACTTTCTCAACATGGATACATCGAACACGTTATGAGTTGAAGTCATTCGATTTGGTAGGTCCAACTTATAAGCACATTCCTCGATTCTTCTAGGTATTTCAAAGGGTTTGACAAACCTTGGAGATAACTTCTCTTTGAATCCGAACCTCATGATGCCCTTCTAAAGACTAATTCTCAAAAATACGTTGTCCGCAACTAAGAACTCTAGTGATCTTCTCCTCTTGTCAACATAGCTCTTCTGACGACTCTATGCTATAGTCAACCTCTTTTGTATTATCTTGACTTGGTTATTCATTTCTTCTACCAAATCTGGTCTAGTTAATACATGGTCTTCGAGTTCAACCCAACAGATAGGTGATCAGCAGGGTCTCCCATAAAGAGCCTCGAATGGAGTCATCTTAATACTCACCTGATAACTATAGTTATAAGCTAACTCTGCCAAGTGTAAGTACTTGCTCCAATTCCTCTTGAAGTCTAAAACACAAGACCTCAATATATCCTCTAAAATCTGGATAGCTCTTTCAGACTTACTAACTTGATCTATGCATCTGATTGGCAAAAACTAAGCCACATTAGTGAAACGATCCAAAATTATCCATACGGTGTTTTCTTCCTCAGTCTTCGGGTATTCTTAGCATCTAACCTATGGTTAGTATGCTTATACCATTCACTGTCCCCCATTAGGCTTGTGAGCGATTCATCTTGTCTTTTGTTCATCCCTGATCTGATGCAACAGGTCTGATGGCAAGACTTGCTATAGAAATAGGCTTGTCTTTCATTTAGAGTCATACCTATCCTAAAGTTCTCAGTCTATTGAAAGTTTTCTTTGTTGTACCCCACCTCTAACTCAGTGGACTCTACCACAAGGCAGGTCTCGGGGTTGTTACCTTAAGTGACTAACACTTTCTTGAATATTTAAAGTGAGGCAACAAGAGTTCTTAAGGAAATTGTTTTCATTAATTGGAAATCACAGGTATAAAACCTTATTCAAAGACAAAATAAATGCTAACATATAGCGAGTCTTAAGAACTTTCTTCCACTAATTATATTCCAAAAATTAATTTTTTGTCCTAACATTGGACTAATAGGGTTTGTACAGAGGATATTCATCTTTTTGGGCCTCCACTGATTCTGCCCTTTGTTGGCATTCTGTTCTTGTTGTCTACCCTAAGAATGATCATTCTGACCTCCTCCCTAAGTATTCTGTGGTTGAGGAGCTTGAGTGTAATTGGGCAATCCTTAGCAAGATGACCCTTCTATCTGCACACATAGCACAACCCTTACCTCTTGGCTTGTTTTCTAGACTCATTCTTGGCCTACCCATGTTCTGTGGAGCCTTACCACTCTTATTCTTTTTCTATGACCCGTGATTTTTCTTATTCATAGGCTTCTTATTCTTTCCTCTCAACCTTTGCTCCATGTTGAGTTCTTGCTCTAGGATCAGAGCTCTTTCTAAGACATCCCTATTTGCCCAAAGTCATAACCACTTTGCAGATCTCGATCTTGAAACCTTGAGTAAACCTATTAGATTTCATCCTCTCTTCCCAAATCAGTTCCTGAGAGAACTTGGGTGGCTCAATAAATTTCCTCTCGTACTCAGTCAAGGTGAGATCTCTCTAATTGAGTCTTATAAAGTCTTCTCTAGCTTTCTCAGTGTAGCCTTCAAGAAGAACTTGTCATAGAAGATCTCTTTGAACTCTTTCCAGTTCATCTTTTCAATATCAAAGTTCGTTCTACTAAACGTTCGTACTGTCATGACTCTAGATTTGGTTTTTAGGTTCTCGATTTGTTCAATGGCCTAAAGGTTTTTCTTCTAGGTTTTTTTCATGCATAGGTACAAGATTTTGTCTCAAAGTAAATAAATAGTAAAGCATGCATATCACGCAATCACACAATCAAAATGTTTACGCTAGCACGGCAAAGTTCCAGGCTTCCACCTAAGCTTTAGGTTCAAGTGCCCTATACCACTCTACCCCTTCCACTTAGGCTTTCGTCCAAACTAGAGTTGCACCCAAACAATTTTGCAAATTGCTCAATAACTTAGGTTCCCGAGCCCACTATACTCCACTGTCTCATACCAATGAGCATAGAGAAACCTATTTTGCCAGAGTTACCAATCATTCACCACACATGGTCCGTCATTCTCTAATTCTAGGCTTCCTCCATAACCTCGAATTCCTATGCATCCCATACTACATAGAAACAAAAAGATATAGAAGCTTTCCGGTCTCGTGTCCTAATCAAATAATTTTCTATTTTCATACAAGTTTCAGTCTCTAGCCTATGTCCTAAAGATTTATGTTTTTGATCCACTATGTCACCCATGGCTACACCACATTTCTACTAAGTGTCTTTCCTCTAGACTTGGGGTTCAATATGGTTGACTCACAACCTCTGTTTAGTCAAGACACCATTTTTAGCATCCTTTTCAACTTCTAGTCAATTTCTTGCCCTAATTTTCTACATTCTAATTTTCCTTTATAGAAAGTAAAGGAGTTTTTCAACTCAGACTACTTACACAAGCTAGTGGTACAACCTCCAGATCGGGCAGCGAGACCGAAGTCTACTTAGCAACTGCACTTTCTAGGGTGGGATAACCCACCCCTCTTTCAATGTTTATCTTTACTCGGGACAAGGCTTACCCACTATCAGCTCAACTTGCAGTCTTTGCATCCAAACAAAATGTTTTAAAAACAAATAGTTCATTTTTTAAAACACTTTCTAAAACATTTTTCAATTTCAAAAAAGAAGGTAGGGTATTCACGAATCAATTCAATTTAAAGTGAAACTCTAATTTGAGTTTCTAATTCTAGTCAAACAGCGACTGATTGACTTTCTAATTCTAGCTCAAGGCATTCAAGATTCAATTCAATTCAAAGTGAAACCATAATTTGAGTTTTTAAATATAGTCAAACAACTACTAATTGACTTTCTAATTCTAGCCCAGGGCATTCAAGATTCAATTTAATTCAAAGTGAAACCCTAACTTGAGTTTCTAATTCTAGTCAAACAACCACTGATTGACTTTTTCATTCTAGCCCAAGGCACCCAAAGCCTAGGCTCTGATATCACCTTTGGTATTAGAGGAAACTTTCTAATTTTGGCCCAACAACTAATGCCCAGGCTCTGATACTACCTTTGATATTAGAGAAAACTTTCCAATTTTTGCCCAGCAACTAACGCCTAGGCTCTGATACCACCTTTGTAACATCCCAAACACCAAGAGACAGGTTCAAGCTCAACCACAAGGCGGGTTGGGTCCAATGTTACATTTACAAGTACACAACTTGCATCACTTTCTATTATCTCAAGTCTTATTATTTCTCAATGAACACACAACCCAAATAATTTAATTCTAATTTAATAAGATTATTATGAGAGAGATAAAAGAAAAACCTCAATCTTTATTTATTGAATAAAATAAAGGGATACATGCTTGAAATTCAAAAAATGAAAGGGGAGTACATAACTCTAAAATTTAAAAATTAAATTCAACGAAAGTCTTTATTCAAAATTTGGGCAATATGCCCTTCCATAGAAACTTTCTAAAAATAGAGTTTCTAATCTCTTAGCAAGCTTGTTCATGCATTTCAAATTCATGAAAAATAGAAGGAAGAGGTGAGCACATAGCCTAGTGGATCATTTGTCAAACTACTAATTTATTAATTTAAATCAAAAGTACATCCAATTTCAATCACTTACAAGCATTAAGTGTTTCAAACAATATCTTGTTAGTGTTGTATATTTAACCAAAAGGGGTTTTTAATCCCTTGATGTTCTTCATTAAAAAACTCCTATTCTGGGATGGAATGACAATTCATTTTTTCACATTCCATTGGAGATAAGGATTACATGTCTACATTCCAAGTATTTTAAAACATATCCACACTTAATGATGTTACTCATATACACTAAGTATATGCAAAGAACACCCATAGCATCATATAGACTACTATGATAGTATGTGGTTGTTATCTTCACTTTCTCATATTTAATTTCAAATAAATATGAAACAACATCATAATAATTAATACTAGAATTTAAATAATCAAGAGAGCATGGAAACATACATGGCATGCTTAAAAATTCAAAAATAAGCCTAAGCATATTTTCTAAGCATGTTATGCTATTATGTATGAATTAAAATATGAGAATATGTAAAATTGAAAATAAAACTTGATCAAACATGCTTCAAACTGAAATATAAACATGCTGAAAGCTAAAAACAAACATGAATATACTAAAGAAGGAGTTCTAGAAATCTCATCCACCTTAATTTGAGTTTTTTTGTAGAATTCGGCAGAGGTTCCCCTTATCTACCACTTTTGGAACTTCAAGAACTTCTAATCATGAACAAAAATACTTCAACAACTCTCTAAAACACTAAAATTAGAAATTCTCATACAAGAAAGAAAAGAGAGTGAGAAGAGGTGCCAAGAAGAGGGCAAGAACAAGCAAATAGGGAAGTGTCAACTCTTTGCTTTGTGATGAGATGAATGTGAGTAAAATGGGGTATTTATAAGTGTTCATGAGCACAAGGGGACATCTAGGGCAGCTAGGGCAGCTCACCACGTTTGGGCATGTTTCTAAACTCATAAGGGGATAGTTTTCATTAAGAGGGCAAGTGTGTTCATAGTTGGCAAGTGGGACCCCTATTACTTTCTAATTCAAAAGATATGAATACAATCTTAGTTTCTAACTATGTTTGAACACAAAAGAGGTTTAAATCATATTCTAATTCGAATGGGACGTCCCCTATGTGCTCATGGCAACTTTCCTTTTTGTTTTCCTTGCTTGTTCATCACATAAACGTACAAGAAATACTTTCTCATTATTTTCTTATTTCTAGGACATCAAGCATGGGTGTACAATATCAAATTTGAAGGGATACCATATAATAGTCAAAGATGTTCATCCTGGTTCCAAGAAACTATCTAAATAGGGTTGCTCACAAGTGTGCACAAACACATGTACGTGGTTGGACCGATTTTGGTTTAAGTGGGTGTGGATGTACACAATCAAGTGGGGGTGACGATGACTTCATGGGTTCACAAAAATAAAATAAAAATTAATATCTCCTTATTTGCATGGAAGTATGATTGATATCCTATACTTTTTGAATTACATGAACCTAATGCACATTTTAAGGAATGGTTTGGCCTTAGGTGATTTTCTTTCAAAAACTTTCCTTATTTAAGATCCACTGTGGTCATTAGGCAAATGAAAATTCAAATCTTTGCCAATTATTCTGATTTTTGGATTATTCATTTATTTTGTTAGTTCATGTCATTCCGTTTTGTTTCGGGTCATTTCGATCCCCTGAAGTACCCTAAATGACAATTCTTTCTAATTTGGACCCCTTGAAGGGCATTTGACAAATGAAAACCCTAACCTCGACCAATTGTTCTAATTTTCGGATATGTTGTCCAATTAGTTGGTTCATGTCACCTTACTTCATTTCAATTTGTTTTGGGTTCCTAAAGGTCACCAAATGAAACTTTCAAAAACCTGCCAAATTTAGCAATGAAATGAG
>JAJIYU010017678.1:0-11571 GCA_030144865.1 Tinospora cordifolia | reverse complement strand
GCTATTAATTAACTTTATTATTTATAATACTATTAATTTTACTATTTATAATACTATTGATCAATATGACATTTTTCAAATATGCCAAAATAAATAAATGAATAAATAAATAAATTTATTACAATTTCTTGTCATTCATGACTTTCGTCATAATGGTCAATGTTTGTTGACTACGATTTTTTAACACGTAATTATAGTCAAAATTTTTGTGTTACAACACTTAAAATTAGTGGGTATTACAACAGTAAAGAACAAGTACCCTATCCCTCTAGTTGCAAATTTATTCGATCGATTGGCGAAGTCAAGATACTTCACCAAGTTAGACCTTTGTTTAAGTCATTACCAGGTACAAACAGCTGCTGGAAGAGTCCAAGACTGCGATAGTAACAAGATATGACTCTTTCGAATACCTTGTGATGTCTTTTGCCTTACAAATGCCCCTGCAACTTTCTGTCATCTAATGAATAACATGTTACCTGAGTTCATCGACAAATTCCTGGTGGTATATGTAAATGACATTGTCATCTATAGTCAGACATTCAATGATCATGTGGATCATATTAGAAAGGTTATGACGAAGCTATAGGCATTCAAGTTATATGTAAAGAAGGAGAAGTGCGAGTTTGCATAGGAGACTGTAACTTTTTTAGGCCATGTCATAAGCTAAGGGAAGCTGAGCATGGACAAGAAGAAGGTCCAGGTAATTACAGATTGGCTAACTCCCTCTATAGTCCCCGAACTTCATTTATTCTTGGGCTTGGCCAACTACTATCAAAGATTTAGTGTTGGTTATTCTAAGCGTTTTGTCGTCCTTACTGACTTGCTGAAGAGGGTCAGACCTTCGAGATAGACAGATGCTTGTGATCAAGTTATGAAGGATCTTAAACATGTTGTGATGTCTGAACCTATAATGAGACTTCCAAATTTTGAACTCCCATTCGAAGTCCAAACAGACACCTCAGATCATGCCATTAGGGGTGTTCTGATTTAGGAAGGGCATCCGATTACTTTTGAGAGCAAGAAGTTGAAGGATACCAAACAAAGATATCCAATTCAAGAGAAAGAAAAGCTAGCCATTGTTCAACGCCTGTGTACTTGGAGGCACTACTTGTTGGGAACCAATTTCGAGTAAGGACTAATAATGCCCAAGTTACTTACTTATTGTCCTAGGAGAAGGTCACCCCAAAGCAGGCAAGATGGTTAGATTTCATTGTTGAGTTCAACATGAAGATTGAATATAAACCTACACGACTAAACTCTATAACTAATACATTGAGCCACAAGGTGATAGTAGAAACGATAGCTATTGTCGCTATGTTGCAGAATGGTTCCCACCTTGGATCAAAAAGGAACTTGCAAATGATCAGACTTGTGTCGAACTGATGCAGCAGATCTTAGAGGGGGCAACAAGAAGATTTTGGCTAGATGACGATGTGATCTATGCCAAAAGAGGAATGAGTTATGTTCCCAACAGTGGGAACTTGAAAAGAGAACTCCTTCGTGAAGCGCATGACTACTTATGGGCGGGTCATCCGAGCATTTAGCGTACCCATACACTTTTGACACATTCATATTACTAGCTAAAAACGGAGGAAGAAGTCGAACTATATGTGAAAACTTGTCCTGTTTGCCAGTAAGACAAGACTAAATGAAGAAAGGAAGTAGGTTTATTGCAGTCGTTACCTGTACCTAATAAGCCATGGAGGAATGTTTCCATAGATTTCATCACTGGGCTTCCGAAAGTCAAAGGCATGAGTTCTATTATGGTGTTTATGGACACGTTCCCCATGTATGCGATTTTCATTCCAGCCCCAGTAGGATGCACGACTAACAATGTAGCCAATCTATTCTTTAAGTATGCAATAAAATACTGGGAAATGCCCAAGGACATCATCAATGATCGTGATACAAGGTTTACTAGGATATTCTGAATAACATTGTTCAAATTTCTGGATTCAGAACTAAAGTTCTCTACTACTAGCCATCCTCAAACCAATGACCAGACAGAGAGGATAAATGGGCTATTGGAGGAATACCTGAGGCATTATGCGAATGCCATTTAGACCAATAGAGTGGATTTACTTGATACAACCCAATTCTGCTACAACTTGCATAAAAGTTTAGCAATAGAGATGAACCCGTTTGAGGTTGCAATGGGTTATCAACTGATCATGCTAATTGAGGTGGCAAAGTCTAAGGCAATGGAAACTAGTTTGACAGCCTACAGATTCCCTAGGAACATGCAAGAACTCTGAGACGAAGCAAGGGAAAGCCTTGAGAAAGCGACAAGGCGCATGAAGAAGAAGGCTGACAAACACTCAAGAGATGTGGAGTTCCAAGTTGGTGAACAAGTTTTGCTGAAAATACTTAGTCAAACTTGGAAGAAAAAGAGAAAGAACACAACACACAAGGGCTTGGTCTAGAGGTATGAAGGACCATTCGAGATAATCAAAAGAGTGGGTCAAGTAGCATATCGACTGAAGTTGTCAGAGAAACTAAAGATGCATCCGACTTTCCATGTGAGCTTCTTAAAATCGTTCCATCCCAATCCTTTGGATGGCAGCCGAAGGACATCAAAGCATGAACCACCATCAGTGAAGAAAAAATTTGATGGCAAGGTAGAGGAGATTTTGGACCATCAGATCCATGGACAAAGCAAGAAGAACCAAAGGTTATATTACTTGATCAAGTGGCAAGGTCTGACCGAACCTACTTGGGAAAGAAATATCACGCTATGGCAATTCAAGAGGGAAATTAGCATTACCACAGTTTGATGAGGACATCGAACACTTTAGTTGGGGTGGTCTTTGACCCCCTCAATAGTTGGAGGTAGGTAAAGTTGCGCTACGTTAGCATAATACCTAGCAGAGGGTTAAGTTTAGGAGGGACTTGTACCCTAAAGTGGCTGCACGTAACTTAGCACCATGGATCAGGTGCAACGTGATGAGGTCAACACGACAATCAGTTGTAGGGTGTTGATGGCACATGATCTGGGTAGGTGCTTGTAATCATGCACGTTGGGATCAGCTGTTGGGAGTGTTAGCGCATAATCCATATGGGATCTCTCGATTGTGCATGTTGGAACTGTTGCTAGGAGCATTTAACGTGTAATTCAGGTGGTTGCTCACGATTAGGAACACATGGCCAGAATGGCCACCCTAGATTTTTTGGAGCATGACTCATGTGGGCGAATTCTAGAACAATCACCCTAAAATCTTGGGATCATGGCGTAGTAGGCATGGAACACATGATTGGGAACCGCTACCCTAAGATTTCAAACATGTGATCATGTGGGCGCATGGCTAAGTCATCAATACACACATGACCAAGATAATAGGCACATGGACGAGCTGGGTGGCCTATGATCACAGATGTGTGCTAGACCATGTGGATCATTGTTGGTAACAGAACATTGGACTGAGTCAAAGGTGAGCACATGTGCCAACATGCTAGCAGTTAGAAATTGCATGGAACATGTGAGCCAAAGAACAAGACCAGGTGGAAAACGTGGGTAGCCATGTGTAGGGCATCAAGGATCAACTGCATGGGTTGCAATTGATTGACACTATATATAAATAGGCACTCTATGTTCTACGAAAACACAAAGGTGCAAACTGAAATCCAACTTGTGATTAATAGAGTAATTCTTTGATTGCCTAAGCTTTATGTTTCATGTTGTACTTCTTTGTTATGTTGCTTATCATTGAGAGTGACTTTCTGCTAAGTGTGTGTTGTCTGTTCGTTCATACCACCAAACCCTTCTTCGAGTAAAGGTGATATTCCGTAGGTCATCCTTGAGTGTTTGGCCTGAAAAGGCATACTTGATCATAGGATATTGCTTTAGGTTGCTAAGACTAAGGTGAGACTCTATTGCATCACTGGACGGATGTGACTGATAGGTGATCAATCACGAATTGCAGATCATCAGCCCCGTATTCATTTGGAGTTCGAGGCAAAAAATTCGGACACTTGATGGATCCGTGACTCTTGGGCTATACGTGTCTTGAATGATGGGCTGTTTATTGAGCCTTATCCCAAATGTATATTACTAATTTGATATTATGCATTATTTGCATATTAAAGCTAAGCATTTTTCATTCAATCTTATAAGTTTTATGTCAAATCTTTTACAAGATTGAATGTACGTTGGTTAGGTGTGTTAATTAGGGAAGTGCTTCACGTAAAAGGCTTTGGTGTCTAGTATAAGGTTTGGTTTGGCTAGCATTATCAGTATAATCACTTGTGATGATGTATCTTCAGCCAAAAAAAGGAGTGTTTCTGTGTCTCGAGCCCATAAAAAGACATAGTAATTACCATAAGGTTTGACTTGTACCCATAAATGAAGTCAAATTGTAACGGTTAGATCCACATCCAACAAGTCGTCAAATTAGTGAATTAAGAAAGTCCTAATTTAGGGGCGAATCAATAAACTAGTTGGATGAGCTAAACCATTATAAATCCTCGTGTTTTTCTATTTGAAATGTATATATAAATTCTTGCACTACACTAATAACAATTAGGCTAAACTAGACAGCTAAATATGTAGTTTAAATTTGACTTAATTAACTCAAAAAAAAATCTACAAAGTTTAATTTTATCTCAATTTAAATTATATCTTAAGCCAACAAGAGGGTTAGAGTAGGTTTTTTTGTTTTAAAGTTATCTAACAAATTTTGATCAATGTCGATTAACTATATATTTAATGGTTATTTGATGACTAGGTTCCCAATATTTTAAGGAGAACAATTTGAATATTAAAATGTTACAACATACCTTTTTTTATTATGATTTCTTTGTACGAAAGATTTTTGCGAATAATTGATTCCCATTTAATCCATATTTTTTTTTATCAAAATAGTTTACTAATTCTAAACGCGATTTCTTTTTGTTTTGGATTTGATACTTTTGTGCAAATTGGATCCTTTAAATTTCTATTTCGATATAAATTGGTGATATACTTACGAACTAGCCACAAGGACTATAACTTTGGAGAATGGTGTAAAATGATATTCTTTCCCGACTAGGATGGAAGAGAGAGTTGAAAAGCTTTAGCGACAAGTAGCAAAATTTTTAATAATATTTCAATAATACTCAAAATTAAAATTGTTTGATACATTGGTGAAAAAATCTTGAAGAACTATTTTATTTATTAAATTATTCACGGATTTGTGTTTATATTTTATATATTAAATAATTGAAGGATGTGTGCGAATTAGATCTTATCATGTTAAACTCTCTAGAAATAAAAACTGATAAATGTGACATATATGCGACAATTTCAAAAATTAATTGATGGCTAGCTTTAAAATACCACAAATAATTGTTCACAAAAATTAATAAATATTCAAAATTGTGTCATGGATAACAAGGACAAGAATAAAATTTTAATGTGCTATCATGACATATAAGAATAAAATAGTGGCACCAAAATTTAATAATTTAAATAGTTTCAAAATGTGTAATCATGTTAGTAAAATATTTACAATTGAAAAAAAAAAATAACTAATGCTTTTGAAAAAATTAGAAATTAACAATAAAAATAGGTCATCATGAATGCATAAGGTGTTTCGATGTGTGTTGAAGTATACATGTTGAATGTGTTATGTGTATATCATTTGTGTGCTAAGTATGAGATTTTCTATATGTCCATGTGCATTGTTAATTTATATAATGTGTGCAACATACAACTTTTTTCTTAAAAAAAAAAAAAAAGCAAAAATCTCATAAAATTTAATGGAAACAAACTTAATATTGTATGAAACATGTTTCATATGCCCAAAAAAAATGAGATTTTGATGAAGAGAGCACGCAAATGTATTTTGCGAGAAAATATACTTTGACATAAATCATTCAAGAAACTTTCAGCTGAGCTAAAATGAGTTTTGTTTATGAGCTATAATGCATTTAACAACAAGAGTACGCTGAGTTTGTTGGTTGTTCGAAACTAAAAACTCCATGTTGGGCACCCAAGACGAGATGATTTGAGTATTTTGGCCATTTTAATAATTAAAGGCTAAAAGTTTTGTTTTTTAATTTGGTTGATCCATTTTGTCAAATGCATCATAAACAACATTAAAGTGCAAACAATAAACGTAAAGGAGGCAAGAATTTTTAAATAGTTTGGAAAGTCTTTTCCTATTTCACACCTAGAAAATTCATTTTTAGGATTTCACTATCCCGGATTCACTTCACAAATGAAAACTAAACCACGACACATGTATTTCACTTGTTTAAAAGATGAACCTACCATTTTACAAGACAAGGATGAGTAGAACTTGATTTTAAAGCTTAGTTGCCCAAGTAAATTAGAGTAAACTTGACCTAGTTCATTTAAACTTGAACCAAAATAAAAGTATTAAGTAAAAATTATGTTGTGATTGAACACATATTTTTTTTAGTTTGCATTCAAAACAATAAATAACAAATCAAAGATTTATTTTGAAGACATGTAATGTGATAATTTAAAACAAATATAATGATAAAATATATTACGATTTTGATTAATTGAAAATAATTATTTTGAGTACTCATAAAATGATAAAAATAGGTTGAACACGAGTAAATGATCAAAACTAATAAGAAACCTACAACCTAAAAGGATCTAAAACAACTATAAGGTAAACTTCATTTCAAAAGCTTTGACCTCATATTATCATAGTGTGCATGCAAATAATATAACAAGACAATAAAACAAAGATTAATTTTAAAGACCCGTAATATAATAATTTTAAGAAAATAATTATAAAGTACTTTATAGATTGATTAAAAATGATTATTTTGAGTGATCATAGAATAAATAAAAAAAACTGTTAATAAAAACAAGTTAAACATGAGCCAATAATTAGCCTCAAAGGAAACCTATAGCTTAAAAGGATTTAAAACAATTATAATATAAACCTTATCTCACTTTAAAAACTTTGACCTTTAGTTGACCTCTTCTTGACCTCTATGTTGCCTTGACTTGTTTATGTAAGCCATATCCGTGCCCTTGACTCATTCCTCTTCATGTATTATTAACCTTGAGTCTTGCATTAGCAATTTTCTCAAGAAAAAAAAAATTACTTTTGCCATTTTACTCGTACCAATGGCTTTATGTTTTCGTTTCTATTAATTTTATTTATTTTCAGATTTTTCAACAAAAACTCCTCACCCCAACCCCATAAAACCTATTTCAAATTCATGAATCATATAGTAGATTGTTCTTGTCAAATTTATAGGCAGACAATTAAAAAATAGAGTTTCATTTTGAAAGGCAATAAAAAGCAATTAAATCAACCGAAAAAACAAATGCATAAGGAATTTAAGTACAAATTTTATGGCATATTGACAAAAAAGAAATTGCACGTGTGTCAAATAAATTAAAGAAGAAGAGTTCTATTACAAACCATTCAAGCTAAAATATACAAATGAAACATAATTGTAAATGTTCTCTAAGTATATATTCTAAATCGTGTACACTAATAGTCCACCTCTCTTCCAAAGGGTTTGTTCGCATCAAAGCAATTAGGGGGATTCCACATAGAAAATCACTTAGGCCAACATTAGGTCTTATATGGTCACCTTTTTTGTTTGTTTTTTTTTTTAACATTTTCTCTTCTTTATCAATTTCTTACTCATTTCCTTGCTTGTTTCTTGCTTCGATTTTTTTTAATACGCCCCTAACACCTTTTTCATTTTTTTTTTGCAATCAAAGTAACAAAAATCCATTCTTTAATCATCAAAAGCATTTATGATCCTAAAATTTAGCTTAAATTTCTAATCTTTCGTATCTTTCTTATTTCTTGACTAAAACTCATAATCTAATAATGGGTGTTGTCATGGAAATGTTTTCTACAAGTTCCCCACTTCATTTTGTCTAACTTTATGGCCATTTCACCAATACATTTATTCAAAATATAGTTCGACCACATCTTGCATACCAAGTGTTTGACTAAATAGCTAAGAGAAGAGGAGCATCCAATTCTTGCAAAAGAAAGCTTGATAATGGAAAATTTTCTTCTCTTACTTCCGATAGAACACATAATAAAAAATGATTAATTAAGCTTGAAAAACTAAGACCCTTGACATTTTAAACATTAACCACTTCACTGTTCATGGACTGGCGACTTTCGACACTACCTACATCTCTAAATTTTAGGCCTTCACAACTTGCGCTTGTTGTTAAAGCAAAAAATTGATTAACATCAAAAAGTAATCAGGTGGAGAAGACAACCATAAAATTTTGATATGGTGGCGACTAACAGCCCTCTAATGCTTACATTAGATAAGCTTGTTATTTCAACAATTTAAAAGGATAGCTTAACCTTAGTAAAGAGAAAATTATGTACCTTAGATTTGTGAAATAACAACTTATTTAGAGCTCTAGAGGTCCTTAGGCACATAGTAGTTGTGTTTGGGTTGAATTAGAACATTTGGTGATTCTGATCTCTCCATACAAGTCACCAATTAGACCAAATCTCATAAAATATTACAAATCACAAAAAATATAAGTAGAAACTTTAAAAAAGTAGTTTGGAATCATTTCGACCTCATAAATTGACTTGACCTTTCTCTGTTTTTTATCTCTAGTTTTTTACATTGTTGTCATTTTGTGAGTATGTTTATCTAGCAAACAATGAATTTTGCTCCTACATGAATCCGTAGTCGTGTTTGCATTGTGGTGCAAAATAACTTGAGTGAGGTTATTAAGGCATTGGTTGTTTTTTGAATGGTCTGTGTCAGTAAGTAATTATTTTTGTTGAATTGGATTTAAGACTATGTAGTTAAGTAAATGACTTAGATCAAATTGATTAGGTCTATCTATATTGAGTTGGTATGATTAGTTTAAAGTGACATGATTATGTTGACAAACTAGGGCAAGTTAGTTTGGATTGATCACAGACCTGGTCACTACTCTCTCACGCTTTATATATAGGGATATGACGGGTTGAGCTATTCATTCTCCCTTTCTTTCCTAAGTACTTAAGATTGACATTGTTGGTTAGCATCTCTGGCGCATGAGATTGGACCTTTTGTTCCTAGGTTTTAGTGTCGACTCCACTTAGTTTTAACTCTAATAACCTAAATAGAGTTTAAAGAGCCAATTAAAGTAATGATGCATATTGAGAAATTAGTTTGACATGAAAAAAAGGCACAATCAACTTTTTTTTAGTTTATGCATACATACTTACATACATACATACATACACATATATATATATATATATATATATTTATTTATTTATTTATTTATTTATTTATTTATTTATTTATTCAACAATCTTGTTAATTTTAGAGTCACATTAATGCATACTGGATAGTGATGAATAATCAAAATTAAGTGCAAAAAATAAATCAAAGCTAGGTAAAGAGCATGGGACACATAATTATTTACGTTATTCAACCAATATATCTACGTCTATGAGGCTTCACCTAAATAAAGAATTTCATTATAAAAAATGATATAACTATTGCCTAAATAAAGAATTTCACTTTACAACTAAGTTCTTTGTGAAAACAAGACAAATATTATAGAATTTTGTGGAATCAAGACAATCACCTTTGTCTATAAAATTAACAATAAACTTTCATAATCCTGATTAGCCACCAGTAACAATTCAAACATGTCAAGTTGAATCTAGATGAACATTCTATAGTCTACCCTCTACAACCTCACTTTTATAATACTAGAAACACGCTTGTATTGCAATAAAAGCTCAAACAAAGATTACATGAGACACTTGATAACATGTAGTGAGTTTTTTTCATCATTAATAGTGATGCTTGAAATACAAGAGCTCCTCCATATTAATAGGCAACTCAACACAAAATTTCCTTTGGAGCAAGATGTTTGCAAGTTGTCGGTGATATACACTTTGTGACAATTATGGAATAGTCGAGTGTAGAAATGATAAGCCAAATCTTTTAAGTTGCTGCACAAGATTAAGAGCTTTTGGAAGGCGTCATTCTTTTTTAAATTAACAAGCTACTTGAGAATGATGAAAAGAATTCGTTGCGCACAAAATAGGCATACCTTTTCATTATTTAAAAACTTGTCAAAACAGGTTGCCAAAAACTATTTTACATAGAATTATTAGTATATAAAATAAAAAAAGGCTTATCAATTTATTTGTGATATGACCCAACAAAAATCAAGATAGCAATGAAATTTCGTTCTTTATTCATACTATGCTAAAGATGAATTATCTAAGGGGAAGTCTTTTTATTACGATCTATATTTTCAAATACCAAGTTGATGGGTTTGATGTATATATTTTTGTGTATTTTCTAAAATTTTTAATAAAAATATATGAATTTTCCTAAATTTCTCTAATTTTACCCATTTGATTGACGAAAATTAGGTTAATTCAGAAATATGATTTTCAGTAAGAGAATACGTTAAATTTTTGAAGAAATGTGATTTTTGGAAGAAAATATGATTTTTTGGAGAATTTATTTGAATTTTTAGAAAGAAATAATAACTTTTTGGATAGTTATTTGATTTTTTGAGTAAAAATTGTTATTTTTGGTTAATAATAATAATAATAATAATAATATTAATAATAATAATAACAATAATAATAATGATAATTGTTATAAATAACAATATTAAAATATTGAATGCCTTTGTAACCCCTTTTTGATATTTAATATTTTGTAACCTCTAAATCCTATAATGTCAAAATTAATAAGACTATTTAAACATCATCGTTATGATTGATGTAACCCCTATTCAAAAAAAAATTATATAAAGGGGTTTTGTGCCTCATAGAAATCATCAACAAAGAGAACAATTCTCTCTTGAAATTTATCTTCTCTCTAGTGTTCATTTTTTTTTCTTCTTCTTTTGAAGAAATTTTTGCAATTTTCAATTTGTTCTAGTTTAATTCATAACACGTTATAAGTACGATTTCAGTCTTCAAGATCAATTTCGAAGACACAAGAGTTTGGAAAGAAAAAGCTTGAAAGTATATTTTAATTTATATGATTAAATATTTGAGTAGTACATTTTGTTTGCACATTTATGATTATTTATATATAATATTATTTACTATTAATTATATGTTATATCGTAGACTAAGAAAGTATGCTCTGTAGTTGCGTCTAATACGATCTTCTAAATTAGAAATCAAAAGTCAAATAAATAAATTTTGTCGGGACCCCTTGCTCTAGGTCAAAGGCGGCCCGACCGACACAGCGGCCTGACGAACCTTCTCACCAAGACGAGTTCGTCCAACCGCTGTTAAGCCCTTTTTGCAAATCTCATGCAATGGGACGATATCAGAATAATTGGAACAATTACAAGCAAAAGTAAGCAACAATCCAAAGCGGTAGCATTTCATTTACATAGTCTGGCCAAAGTACATATTCAACCATTTTGACTAGTACAAAACAATGACCAACCTCAATGAAAAGGAGAAGATCAAAAAGAAACTGGGACAGGAATCGTCAGGGAATCAGGCTATCACTACGCCTTTTCCATTGTCCGCCACTGAAGAACCTGAAATGGTAATAGAGTAGTGAGCCTAAAATCCACGTGGCTCAGTGAGTAGAAAGATCAGCATGTAACCATAACCAATATTCCAAAACAGT
>JAJIYU010017677.1:0-11560 GCA_030144865.1 Tinospora cordifolia | reverse complement strand
TTGTGCCTCTCTGGCTTACAAATATACGTATTTATAGATACTGGTATGCTCCATTTTCCCATTTTGGCAAGGAAACTATACATGTAGGTTATTTCTAATTTTGGATAAATTTTCAAATTGTAGATCAAGTAGAATTTATTTATTGTAGGTAGACTTTCATTGTTTTAGATCGGAAGGGTCTTTCAAGATAATGCTGATCCTATAGTTGCTGTTTTCATTTGGATTTGACAAATTTAGGGCGTTGATCATGGTCTTGGTTGAGATATCATCCCTTTGGCATATCTAATTTCCTGCTGACATGGCTGTTCCTAGGACCAAGGCCGAGCAGGGACTAGTGGTGCTGTGCATGGTGTATGGATTGAGCACTTCTGCTCTGCTCGCTTAATGATTTTTAAGAAATCTTTTCACCTAGTGGCTGGACATCATGGACTTTTGACTACCAGAGACATATTTCAAGATTTCCTAGACTGCATGCTTGGACTTGGCTTCACAGTAGAGCAATTTGTCAAACACTAGCCTTCATGTCCTCATTCATGGATCTTCATTAGATCTGGATAGTCGTAGACCAAGGAGGCGTAACGACATGTGGACAAAGGGTCGTCAAGATAAAGCCCTGCTAGGACTTGGGCCAAGTAGAAGATCCAACAAACTACATTGAGATTTCTGAAAGCACTTGCTGTCTTAGTCATAAGCACCCTCTCCTGAAGGAGACTCTTGAAGGATAAGCCAGTTGGGGAATGGGGACAAAATAATACAGAATCAATTATGATAGTTTAAACTATGGAGCTTTTTCAACAAAAGCCATCTGATGTGTTAGTGCAGAAGAACAACTCAATGATTGTTCCCTTTTTTTGGGTATTGTTTTTTGAAGAAGAAACTAAAAAAAACCATAAGTGTGCGTGTTAATGAAAATAAATGAAATATGGGAGGGCCATTGGATATGCACCAAGGAAAGACACTACAAAAACTAGGCAAAACCTGTTGTAACATCTACAACCACCTCGAAAAGATTAAAAGGACAGCAGTTACAATCTGCCCCCAACTATGCAACTACAAACAATTAGCTCAATTCCTATGCCACTCATTGATGCCCCCAACTATGCAACAATGCAACTTTGAGCATGCCATCCCAATTGCGTGCTAGCCACTTCACCTCTTCTCAAATACTATAGGAACTAAGGATTGTCCTATAAAGATGCAATTCCTCTCTAGGCATAGTCCAAAATGTTGGGATTGCCACACCAGATGGACATGTATAATATGGCGTAGCAGCTATGGTGGCATGTTTGGTGCCCAATTGGCATGTGACGTTGCCACATAGGATTTACTTGTTCTTATTTGATTTCTTTAGGTACATGGTCCATAAGGCAAAAGAAATTAAATAATCTTAATGATTGTAATTAGGTTTCCATTCTAGGACCTTTCTCTTTTTGAAGTTTTGTAAACGACAAAGTTTTCAAAGAAAGATATAAGACTTCTCTGAAGAATCTATTTCCTTTTTATTACATGATTTGTATCATTTCTCTTTATCTCATAATATGATTTTGGGAAGGAAAGAGATTTCAATTTGTCTTCCTTAATTATGCTTCTATGCTGTTTTTGCACAATGTGTTAGCAATCAATCTTGGCAAGCTTTTAAAATCTAAATAACTTACTTAAATCAATGAGCAGCATGACATTCCCTTATTAGAAATACAATTTAACACTTTAGAAAGATGGAGAAACTTCAAGAAGATTTAGCATGTGCTCAACAAGCTTGAAGATTCGTCTTCGCATTTTTATGATCAAGTGTTTCATAACTATTGTGATAGTATGTGCAATTGTATATTGCAACACATCCTTCTCTTATGGAAAGACTTGTGGGTGGTTACCTATAAATTCACCGGAGTTTTAGAGGTTCAAGCATTAGTGTGGAACGTGAAGAGCTCAATATCTAAATATCTAGTGTTCCTTTATTTTGAGCTTGAGTGATTATTATAATAAGTGTTGTTATCATTGTCTTATAAAAGGTGTGGTTGTTTGAGTAGACTTAAGAGGTTTCAAAATTAGCATGGCATGACCCTAAGGTCATTGGTGGCTTATTAGTATTCAGAAGTCTATGAGCACGATTTGTGAAAAGTGTGGTTTGTCTCAGTTCTGCAAAGAACTAGTTGTAAAGTATGACATCATTGTTGTCGAATATTGAATTACTTTAATTTAGAATGATCAATTACACGTTACATATGGCTATTTATAGTTGAATAATAGAGCAAAAAAGGAAAAACTAAAAGATACAGAAATATCTTATAGATATTGTATAATATCTATAATTAAATATAATAATATCTTACAATATAATATCTTATATAATAATATCTTACAGTATAATATCTTACAATATCTTATAATATCTATAACATCCCCCCTCAAACTCAAGGTGGTAGAGAAGAAGTCATCTTAAGTTTGTCAACCAAGAGTCGATGACGACCAGGTGGGTGTGCTTTAGTGAAAATATCAGCAAGTTGATCGGCAGATGCGACGTGGGTCAAACAAAGTGTATTTTCTTTGATGTGCTGACGAATGAAATGACAATTAATGTCAATGTGTTTGGTTCGTTAGTGAAACATGTCATTATGAGCAATTTGTATGACACTCATGTTATCATAGTGAAGAGTGGAACCAGCAGAAAAAGAAACTCCCATGTATTGCAGCAGCCATCGAATCCATAACAACTCAGAAGTGGTATCTGCTAGAGCGCAATATTCAGCTTCTGTGCTAAAGCGTGTTTTGTTTCTTGCTTTTTCAAGAGATTAATGACGATTCGAGAAGGAAACAATATCCGATAATAGACCGACGATCAGTAGGATCACCGGCCCAATCAGCATCTGAAAAGGCATGAAGGTCTAAGGAGGACTGAGCAAAGAAATGGAGACCATAGAACATGGTACCCTTTACGTATCGAAGTATACATAAAACTGTGTAACACCCCGCCTCCCAAGTCTCATCTTCCACGTCATCTGATCGTTCAATTCTCTTTGATCAAAATCTTGGGAAGCCCGGGAGACGGGCCTGTGCTACATTTTCTTCTTCTTAGACTCCAAACACAATAGGGTTATTGTGTACATTAGTCTATGTACAAAATGACATCATGGTAAATAAAATTCTTCATTTATTCATTTGACAAATTTCGAGTACAATAAACCATTACAGCAAAAAATAAATTTAATACTGAAAATACATGATTTCACTTAGGCTGATGTGCCCGACATTGAAATAAATAAAAACTTTCAGTGGGTAAATCTCCTCGCAAGCTGATTAATTTTTTGTTGTGAAAAATAAGGGGGTGAGCTAAAAAGCCCAGTGAATCATTCTATCTATTTAATCTATTATTCCAACCATACGATGCAAGCAGATCAAACACTTTCAGAGATTAATTCGGTTCAACCAATATATTAATTCAGTCGTAATTTAGACCGAACGGGAATACTCTCTGTGCTCCAGATCTAGAGAGAAAGATTCAATTTTGAAACTCAAACTCATTTCCAGTGGGATCATTCTTGAAACCCGTTCCATGCTGGTGTCAGTTTTGATAGCCAGTTCCAATTCTACATGGAATACAGAAAGTCCCCTGTATTGGTACGTGGTTGGAATCTCATTTAATCTGACTTTTGTGTGCAAGAGCATAGTAAATAAATATTTCAACAGAAATTGAACATACCACAGTATAGCATGATAAATCAACAGAATTACAAATTTTCGATTTCTGATGTAGAAGATCATATGAGACGCAACAGAATCTGACTTTTGCTCAGTTGATGATGAATATAATCAAAATTTTCAAAATTGACTTGACCTAAACAACCAGTAGAAGCTAAAGTTTTAATTCAAGACAAAGATGCATGGCCAAGGCGTGAATGCCATAAACTACAGGTAGAAATTGACGCAACAATAGAAGGAGCAAAGTTCATACATGTAGAGAAGTAAGCTCAAAAAGATGACTAATTTTACGCCCGGTCCCAATTAACCGCCTCGTCTTCTGATCCTGCACGTCACATCCTTTATTAGAAAAAGTTACAATGCACCCATTTTCGACAAGTTGACCAACCGAAAGTAGGTTAAATGACAATTTTGGAACAAGTGTGTTAGGAAGTGAGAAATTAGGTGTGGAGATAGTACCAATATGACTAATAGTCATACTTGATCCATCAACAGTGTAGATAGCATAAATGGGTGGAGTATTGTTACTATGTATTACTAATGAAATATCGGAGGTCATGTGATTGCAGCAAGCAGAGTCAATAAACCAAGGTGATGGATTACCTTATTTAACAGAAAGAGCAGTAGGTGTTTTGGATAGAACCTGTTGCACGAGTGCCTCAAGATCGGCTGTAGTAAGAGACAAGGTGGGTGCTTCAGATGTGTTTGGTGCAGTAGAGACAGTAGAAGCAGCAGTGCGACTTGAATTATTTTTAGTCGGATCATTTTTTGATCGCCGACAGTCAAAACCACGGTGTCCAAAATAGCCACACTTATAAACATTGCCCAGTGAATTTGTGCTTACCTTTCCTTGGTACTTTTGAAACAGCAGCAGAAATCAATTGTTCAGGAACTAGGGAAGGACTAGAGGTTACCAAGACCTGGTCAGAGGTTATGCTAAGTTTGGCAGCATGACATGTTTCTTCAGAGATTAATTCGGTAAGTGCAGTCTCAAGTGTCGGAAGAGAGTTTGATGAAGAAGAGAAGCACGTGCATGTTCAAAATCATCTTGTATACCCATCATGAATTGAATGACATGACGATGATCCCGATATGACTGAAAGGCTTTAGCAGAAACGGGATGCGTGATATCTGGATTAGCTTGAGATAATTGATCTCATAAAGCACTCATTTGAGAGTGATAATCTAATATTGACTGACCTGGTGCTTGTCGTAAGTGTTGTAAGCAAGATTCCAACTGATATTGAAGAACTAAATCGCTCAAGCAATTATATCGGTTGGCCAAAAAATTTCATGCAAGTTAAGTATTACGAAATTTTGGCAAAAGAATCTGAATAGATGGCACAGAGATATTGATTAACCAAGATAGAATCTTACAATGAGTACTTGCCCAAATTTCATGTCGTTCTTCAAACTCATCATCGGTCTTAGTAGTACCTTGTACAGGTTTTGTCTTTTCTCCTATGACATAATGCTACATTCGACGACCTGTGAGAAAAATTGACATTTGTTGCGCCCAAATGTTATAATTTGTCCCATCTAAAATAGTATCAATAGGACGAATAATATTGTTGCGTGAATCCATTATATATATATATATAAGAAAATGCAAGCTCAGTAAAAAACGTCCAGTGAGCACGTTTTTGGAAAACAGTTACTGCTCTAGCGACTGCCTTTTTCCATATGAACGGTGTTGGATAATCACCCATTGCAAGAATCCCAGCTAATATCAACGCCAAGAATGAAGAAGAAGACCGATGTTAAAAAAGAAACACAATAGCAAGCAGTATCGGTTGGCGGGGCAATAATAGCAAGCAAGCAGCAAGAGCAATAGCAAGTAGTAGTAGTACGATCAGATAGATCAGCAATAGGGGCGATCGGGCAGGGGGGGGCGCGATCGAACAGAGGGCGATCAGAAAGAGTAGCAGCAGTAGGGCGATCAGACAGAGCAGTAGCAGCAGGCAAAATGGTAACAACACCGTTCTGGTCAGGGCCGATCCTAAGTTTTTGGGGGCCTAGGGCAAAATAATAATTTGGGGCCCTAAAAAAAATCGACAAATAAATAAATAAATAAAGTTAATGTCTAACCTTTTTTTTGTTGCAACTGATTTTTTTTTTGCGATTAAGTTATTTAAATTTTTTGTAATTAGGTTATTTTAAAATTAATAATTTTTTATTTTTAATTATATATATACAGGGGCCCTCAAAAATTAGGGGCCCGGGGCGGTCGCCCTTCGGGCCCCTATTCGAGGCCGGCCCTGGTTCTGGTGATCTGTGAACTGTAGGCACAACTGTAACAACAAGCAACAATCACAACAATTGAACAGTGCGCAACAGGGGTAGCAGCACAATGATCGAACGGAAAACAAATAAGGGTAGCGGCAAAATGGTGATCTGCTGCAGCTGTGTGTAGACAATGAGCAGAGGCAGCAGTAAATGAGCAGGAGATCACAACACCAACATGATTACAGCGGTGATCTTGATAGCTAGCAGCAGAGATGGCAAACGATGAGTAGCAAGGTGGAGATCACGACACAGCACAAGTGAGCAGCAAGATGGAAATCACAGTAGCAACAGTGATCACGACGGCGGTGATCTTAGCAGCAAGGTGGAGATCATGGCACAACAGCAGAAATCAGCCGCAACGAATACGACGGCCAACAACAAGAAGATCACGGCGGCCAGCTGTAGAGGCGATTGGTCAATAGCAGCACGGTGATACAGCAGATGAAGGGAGTAGCGGTGGTGTTCTTGAGCACGGACAGCAGGATTTGAGCAACACTGTTGGGCAGCAACAGTAATTTGAGCAGCAACAATCAGCAAGTAGATTGGAGCAGCCACTTGCTACGGACGAAACCAAAGACTGACAGTAGCTATTATAGTGTGCAGAGGTTAGCACAGCATTTGCCAAGGAGGAGCAATTGATCAATTGCCAAGGCTGATTGAACACCAAAAAAGAAAAAAAAGAAATTTAAACTCTTTGATACCATGTCAAATATTGAATTATTTTAATTCAAAATGATCAATTACACGTTACATAGAGCTATTTATAGTTGAATAATAGAGAAAAAAGGAAAAACTAAAAGATACAGAAATATCTTATAGATATTGTATAATATCTATAATTAAATATAATAATATCTTACAATATAATATCTTATATAATAATATCTTACAGTATAATATCTTATAATATCTATAGCAATTGTGTTGGGTAGCTGTGTCAGTCCTATTGCAATAGTTATACAGTTTGATATAGTGAAATTTTTATTTGGGCTAGCTCGCAGACGTAGGCTTTTGCCAAACTATTACCAATTTTGTGCCTCAAATATCTTGCCTTATTTTACTTTATTATAGTTTTATTTGATTATTAACATGGATTATTCCTTCTAATGTGACTAACACAAAATTTTACTTTATTATGGTTTTATTTGATTATTAACATGGATTATTCCTTCTAATGTGACTAACACAAAACATAGTAGAATCCTCCATGTTTCTTTAACTCTTTTATTGTGATGCAAGATGTGATCCAATGATAGATCTTCATCAATGGAAGGTCGACATAAAATGCTAACATCAAACACAACATTCCATAATCCCCATAGTCCCCTATAAACCTAGCAGCCATTGAATTAACGCACAATGGATTGTTCATCATGCATGCAAAGGGAGCAAAAATGGAAGACAAAGAAATCATAGGAAATCTCCTTTGGAGCAGATATTGGGCTAATCCTCCTAAGGGCTACTAGCCACCCAAAGACCTTAATGTTTGATGGAATCTCAACATTCCAAATACATCTAAAAATAGGAATGGAGGATAGGAAGGGCGATTAATAATGTGATCAAAGAGGGAATTCTATACATAATAGCTCTAAATGCATTGATGAACCATATAAATCTATCAGGCTGGTTTGAGATTTGTATTTGGGATATAATTGAGAGTAGAGAGGTAATTTTACCTAATTCTCCAACAGTTGGTTTTCACTAAAATGGAAATTCTACAAGGGAGGGCCTAGCAATAGATTACGGGCGGAGCAAAAGAAAGGATGGATAGGTGTATTGTGAAAAGAAGAAAGTCAATGTAGTCAAGGAAAGGTTTGTGCCAAGGGAAAGGAGTCAGTTTACTTATCTTTCCAAAGTCTGAAAGTACAACCAATAATGATATAAGCAAAGTAAGACATAAACTAATTTGGATAAAGATTATTAAGAAATATAGATGTACTTGTCATACAATTGTCAACTTAGCCTTTTATAGTGTAGTTGAGAAAGTGGATTCATGTAACCAGCTTACGTAGTTGGGTAAAGGTCTTTGTTGAGTACGAGTTGTGTTGCAACTCGCAACCCACTTCGTAAAAGTGACGTCATAATTGACTAATAATACCATATATGTTATACTTATGTATATAATATTATGTCAGTTTCTCTAATTTCGTTTTACACTATACCAATTAAAAAAATTTTGACAGAGTCTCTTCTAAAATTTTGACTTATCCCATAAGAAACATAATCACATGATAAGCAATTCATTCTTCCACAAGGCCATAACAGATAATATTTTGCATACTACCATCAATCATAACTCATAATTTACAATTTTTCACACTCTTATCTAATGTAAACAAATTCACGTCCCTCTGGGTGAAATAACATAACAGTTATAAGTATAATTATATAAAAAATACAAGCTTACAAAATAATTAAAGCTATGTATACAGCAGTAACTGAAGAGTATTTTACTCTTCTTGTGTTGGCCACTTACTTTTTCTATCTGTTCCTGAAATGTGGAAAAAAATAAGTGAGCTACAACATGTCCAGTAAATATTATTTATCTATGACATTTAAATGTATTTAAATAGCCATGCAGACAATCAAATTAAGTAAAACATTTGAATTCATCATGTACATTTAAACAATACATACATGCACTTCACATAGTGTTCATGCTATTTTTGAATCATGCAACATTTAATAAAATGCATTCACATCCACATCTTCCAGAAACAGTATAACTCTAACCTCTTGTCTGGCCTTAACAATAGTAGACTGCATCTCTAATTACCACATACTCTATAATCAATTTGAGGATTATCACATAGAGAAAGGTTAATACTTCTCATGGCTCAGTCCTACATGAATTATTATATAAAAAGTATTATTCCTTATGGCTTAGTCTAACGAAACTATATCGTATTTTAGATCTGTTCTTGCAAATCCAAAACACACTGCTGTGTAAATACAATTTCATGAATTCCAAACCAAATGTAACATATGTTTGTACGAATAGCATGCTTATATTCAAATCATTTTTATATCTACAATTTCATATAAATAATCAAGATAAAAAACTATTCACAAAATACCAACAACTAATTTCGTCTAACATGTGTCTCACTTTTTAGTATGATAATCAATCTCTTCAAAATTTATTGTAGATCCACTAGCATAATCTATCATTTCATTTAATATATATTTTCATGTGCATTAATTTTTGTTTAATAAAAATCAGAAGGTTTGATATAAAATCAACATCCCACATAATACCAAAAATAAATATTATTCACCAAAATTACCATCCAATCAATTTCTAATGTTCCCACTAAAATTTATGCTGTGATTTATCAGATTATTCTGTCACAAAATCATTTAATATGCACAAATCAAATTCAATTCATTTTTATAAATAATTTTTAAAATATTTATTTTTCATATTTAGTCTTATACGTGCATTAAACTGCATGTATTGATGCGCATTAACTCGTATATTCTCAATAACCCATAAAATTAATTTTTTGCTCATATAAAATATTTTTATAGTAGAAAATAAAAGAAATAAGCTTCCCAATTATATTTGTACTAATTTTCTAAATTTTTATAAATAACCTAATTAGTTAATTATTCATTAAAATTTCAATTGATATCTAAAATTCACGAATTTGGTATTGATCAGTACATATTTTTGTTCTTTACATTCTTATGAGATCCAATTAAAATTTTATTAGTGTTTAACATATCTAAAAGCCTCTCTAAGGTTATTGAACTTTGATTATTTATTTTGATGTCTACAGGATAAATAAATGAAAATTAACTACATATGTGTGATCTACATATCATTAGGAGTGTATTAGTGTAATTTTTTTATTGAGTTTTACCCATAGTTGAGTAATACCCCATTTTTTAGTACTACTATAAAACACCACTTAGAGTAAAAGTTATATCCTTAGGATTGTAGTACGTGACTTACTTAATATTTTTGTAACAAGAATTAGGAGAAATGGCTTAGTTGCACGTCAAATCCGTAAAAAAATCGAATTTTCTCTCTTCCGTTTTTCTTTCCCGTTCGGTTTACATTTTCGGACTCTGTTTCATGTTTCTGGGAATGAAAATAAAAAGACACAAGATGAAGAAGAAAACTTCAGATACATATATATTTATCATGCGAAATTACTCAATTACCATTCCCTACATGAACCAAATGACTTCCATTTAATTGTTCAACTGCCCCATACACTTACATCAATGATTACCACATATTCATATAAATATATTATTAACCAATTAAACTTTTTCAACCTCTCATCATAGTTATACACCCACCATATATATTCCCTTTTGTTTTTTTCTTTGTTTTATTTTTATTTTTATTTTTTATATAACAATTATTTTTCGATAAATAATTTAAGTTTGTTAATTTATATATGTAACATATATTTTTATTACATGCATATAATTAATACGTATGTACATCTGTGTTTTGTACAAAATATGTATTTATACATATATATTTTTGTTTAAATTAATGTACATGTTAAATTAAAATATGAAATGTTACAAATTGGATGTATTTATTTGGTAACCCATTGAGTATATTTTCAAGGACATAATCTTGCGACAGTTTGGACCAACTTCACTTGTATAAAATAATCCTGTGATTAGTGCTTGGAAGATAGTTTCTATTAATGAATTATCAAGTCTCTTACCCCAGAAATCCACGTTAGTTGTTGGTCAATTTAGTTTGTTTGCCATGAGTTAAAGTATGATCTGAAAAAGTAGTTCCTAACAAAAATTCTCCAATTTTTGTTTGGAAAATAGTTTTCTTTTTAATGAATTGGCAAGTCTCTTTTCCCAAAAAGAAAGTAAAAAAAAAAACATATGTATAAAGCAGTTGGAATTCTCTAGATTGTCCATGTTACTTGTTGGATGATGTATTTCCTATAGCCACATGTTAAGTATGATCCATTAGAGTAGTTTTTAAATATGAAGAGAAAAAAGGGGAGTATCATGTAATACTGTTATTGATACCTAAGAATATAAATTTAGTGATCAGCTTTAATTTGAGTATGAAGGATTTGTTTTAACAAGCAAAGAGGAAGACAAGTTGCATATGACTGAACTTAATTAAGCCTTTTTTGCCAACTAAATGAAGTTGACTTGTTAATATATGACTCAAAAAAAAATAAAATAAAAACATAATCGGGCATACCTAGTTCATGTAACTTTTGCCTTGACGGAGTTTAGGAAGGGAAGATGTACTTAAATGTTGTTTAATAGTTTTACTTCCAACCTCCATAAAAATTAGAGAGTAATTAAAAATTTTATCTTTAGGATTTATTTATTTTTTTTCATCTTCTAATTGAAGTACTGGTATAACCTGTATAAGAAAAAAGTAAAAAAAAAAAAAAAGAAAAATAAAAAGAAAACGTGTGGCTTACTTTAGTAGAGCTTAAACCTCTATTGCAATTGGTGGTTGGAGTCAACGTAGACATAGAGGTTAAGTAAAGTTACCAAAAAATACCTTAGTCTTGCCTCTATGTTGAAAAAGCAATTATCGGATCTAAACTAGTGGCGTCTAGATCATGATGGA
>JAJIYU010017676.1:0-11561 GCA_030144865.1 Tinospora cordifolia | reverse complement strand
AACACCTTTTTTAAAATAATAAAATGTTACATGTTTTCTAACTTCTCATCACCCTTCCTTTTCTTATGAAGAAAACAAACAAATGCAGAGGGATTGGGATGATTGGAGGGCGTCAACAGGTCCCATGAAATGTTAGTTGGTCGGGTAGGCGCGAGTGAGGGGTAGTAGCGAGATGGAATGAGTAAGGTGAGACATACGGTGTGAGAGGCAGGAGTAGCATGTAATGTAGCATGTGCCTCCTTACACATTGCCTTCATTTTCGCATCCGTGATCGATTCGGCACATGAGAGCGTTACCCGTGACAAACTCACATAATTTCTATCTCGTATACAAAGGTAGCAATTTTTATTTCTATGCACATGGAATCCATCTACCCCGTTAATTAATTCATCAACCTTCACTGCATTCTTCGTGGAAAATATAGACTACCTTCCATCACTCTTTGCCTACCCGCTAAAGGAAATGCATTAAAGAAAGAAAGAAAGGTTTTCTAGTAAACATAATATTCCTCCTTTTCTTTTCTTTTTTTTTTTTTTTTTTTTTTTGGAAAAAGGAGCTACGGATTATAATTGCATACAATCCAGTATATAGCCTGGAAGAAAAAAAAAAAAACAATTTTCAGCTCCAAATCTTTTGATGCAAAACAAAAACAAATCATTTATTGAATATCTACCATTCTAAGAGTTACATTGGTGTGATTAGTATGTATTCTAATATTTGTAGATAAAACACCACACGCATGAGGTGTGTGGGATATGATTTCTTCTAACAATAATGGAGTGTACTCCATGATCTAGTGCAATAATGTACGTAGAAGATGCTCCCACGTCCTCCCATTTTTGAGTCTAAACATAGAAAAACATATGAAAAAATTTACTTAGCAATAATAATGAGGGGTGTCGTTGATGAACCTTCTAATATCATATAATACTTTGATGTTGAATGATGTACAATACATCATATTTTGAAAGACAATGCCCATATACAAATCTAAAAAGTAGATCCAGATAAGATTTTATACAAGTTATATCAAGTCACGGTAGATTGTATTAGAAGTAAAGATATAATATAAATACAGGTTGTGTTTGTTAGAGTACAAAATTGGTGGACGGTAAAATAGAAAATGTTATTAATTTTAAATGACCCCATACCCAAAGAAAAAAGGTTAGAGAGGAAATGCAATAAGAGTGAATTGAGTAGCTAGGATAGGTCACAACTAGGAAAAAGTGAAGTAGAGGATTTAAGTTCTTTATTTTATTTTATCACTGCTCCTAAATTTGTAATATGTGTATGTATGGGATGTGTTTTGAAAGGAGGAAGAACAATAAAAAAGGAAGAAGATAATATAATTCCACACAATAAGAGAAGAGTTATTATTTTCTTCATAAAAAATGGGTGGGTGGGAAAGTGAGCTGAAGAAGGAGCCGAGGCAGGCGAATGCAAAGGCCGGAAGTGTAGAAGAAAAAAAAAAACTAAGGTATTGAAAATAGACAAGATGTAAGCTAAGTAAGGGATAATGTATTTTATTATTGAGAAATAAAAAGAACAGTAGTTGTTAAAAGGGAAAAGGAAGGAAGGGGACAGTTGGTTTTAACAAGAACGGACATTGACGTGTAAAATCTCTTCAGAAGCTTAACCAAACCGAAAGAAACCCTAAAATAAAGCATAATAATAGAAAAGAGGCGAGTTACTACTACTGCTTTGCCCTTTCGCTTCTTCCCGGCCCAAAACGCCACAACAAAAATCTCTCTCCCGCTCCCTCGCCCTCACCCTCACGGCCTCGCTCCTCTCTATACTTTCTCTAAAAGACCGATAAATAAATAATAAATATATACAAAAAAGACAAGCAGAGGCTTTGGGCGTTTGGGGTTTGAGAGAATATCTATATATATATATACATATGTATATATCCCCTAATACACCAATCCCATTCTTCACCGCCACCTTCCTCCTTTTCTTCCTCTTCTCTCTTTCACTTCCTTTCCTTTTCTTTCTCATTCTTCTTCCAACTTGCTTTTTATCACCACAACATACTTCACTTTAGAGTACCAAGACGAAGAAGAAGAAGAAGAAGAAAAAGGAGCCGCCGCCTCCCTCTACAGACTCTACCCTCCCTCATGCTTCTCAAGTTAACTTAGTTGTTATATTAAACAGTAAGAAGAAGAAGAAGAAGAAGAAGAAGAGATTGTGCGACAGCGGGAGCAGCAGATTGAGGTTAAGCTTTGTAAATCTCGCCAGCGTATTGGTAACGCCCGACAAGTGCGCAGAGAATCTCTGAGAACCGGAAGAAAGGTTTGCCAGTTTCTTCCTTCGTTTATTGCCTAGTGTACATACATACATACAACACTCTGCGTTTCTCTCCTTATAGACGAAGGGATGAGGGCGGACTCCGCTTGATGAGGCCTTTTTTTTATTCCTTTCCTTATTTCTTTATTATTCTCCCTCTTCACGCACACACTCTATTATTTCTCAGAGTTGGAGGAGATGAATCGGAAAATGAAGTACGTTCTGGTTACTGGTGGAGTTGTTAGCGGCCTTGGAAAGGGGGTAACTGCCAGTAGTATCGGTGTTCTTCTCAAGGCCTGCGGCCTCCGTGTTACTTCCATTAAGATAGGTCTCTACTTCTCCCTTCTTTTCCTTTCAATTTACAAAAATAAGCATTTATGAAGATGGATTTGTTTCCTCTCTCCCTGTGCCTCCTTTCATTTGTTCCAGGTTCCCTCCTTTTTTTTTAATTTTTTTAATTTTTATTTTCTTCTATCGTTCTCAGCACTTTGAGGCGTAGCTTCTTGTCATTTTCCCATTCTATTTTTGTGATTTATTGGATTTGTTCCCCTTTTTTCTTTTTCTTTATCTTTTTTTTTCTCCGTAATATACAGAAGAAACGATCTTTCTATTATTTCCTTTGTTTTTTTCTGCGTTATTCTCTCGCTTCATTATTGATCTTACGAAGTTGCCGCGTGAAGAGGAAGGATTTTTCATTGATGATGCTTATTTTCTGGAAAACTATGGTTTTCATTCTGCATAGTGGATGGAATATATTTATTCATATATATATATATATCGAGATATATATATACTTTTACACGGTACTACAGGAAAATCTGTTTTCCTTTCCTCCTTTGTAAACATGAAACGGGGATAATCTTTGGTTTATTATGTTGGTATTTGGTGCTACAGTGTGTTGCCTCCTTCTTGCATCACTTACAACTTTTTCAAGATTCTTGGATTACTTTCTTCCTCTTAGAATTCTTGGTCCGAAAGTAGCTGTTATTTTCATTCTAAATCAACAGTTGTAGAAGAGAACATTTCCTTTTTCTTTAAAGCGCGTTAGCTTTCAGTTTCTTTTTTTTATTTCTTTTCTTTTTCTTTTCTTTTCTTTACTTTACTTTTTAATGGAAAAACATATCTGTATTTTGAAAATTAAAAAAGAAAAGAGTCTTTAATTGCATTCAAGTGTCTGAGGGACTATCTTTTACTGTGTATTTGCAGATCCGTACCTGAACACTGACGCAGGAACAATGTCGCCTTTTGAGCACGGAGAGGTGTTTGTCTTGGACGATGGTGGCGAGGTAAAAGAACACCTCCTTCCTTGTAACGTACTTGCTGTTCATGTTTCGCTTCCTTTCTGTCCTTTGTTCGCTCTCTACCCCCCTTTCTCTTACTCTTCTTTTGTTAGATGGGTTTTAGGATAAAACAAGCAGTGGCTAACATTGAGTAATATGCATGCTTGAGTTGCTGTGTGCAGCCATGAGTAACATGCTTAAGTTGCTGTGTCCAGTGACGCACTCTTTCTACTGAGCCCTGATAATGCCTATTAACTATAAGTTGTGTCAATATTGCATAGTATGGCCATAATATACTTTTCTTTTATTTTCCCGTCTATTTTTTATATTTTTGGAAGAGCTCTCTCCTTGCTTCCCCTCTGTATAGCTCGAAGTGGCTGGGTTTTGTTTGTTGCCTTGCTTTTTTTTAGCAGGTTGTGTCATTCTATTATAATCATGTTCTAGATGCACAAAAAAGTTGACAATTACTTGCTGCTTTGAAGGTGGACTTGGACCTTGGCAATTATGAACGATTTTTAGACATCAAGCTGACTCGAGATAACAATATTACCACTGGAAAGATTTACCAGGTAGTTTATATGATGGAATATATGCACCATGATACAACAAGCTGTCTCGAGATAACAATATTACTACATGTTGAAGCTTAAATTTGCTATCTAATTCCTTGGCTTGATGTCTTCACAGTCTGTTATTGACAAGGAGAGAAGGGGGGATTATCTGGGTAAGACTGTGCAGGTATGGACTGGTCTTCCTTGTGCTTGATTTTTGCCTGCCTTTTATATGATATATGATTTTCGTGTACTTCTTTCCACTTCCAGGTTGTTCCGCATATTACAGATGCCATTCAAGAGTGGATTGAACGCGTAGCTATGATACCTGTGGATGGTCAAGATGGCCCAGCTGACGTTTGTGTCATTGAATTGGGGGGAACTATAGGTATTTTTGAAAATTATTGTCTGTGTGAAGGGTTGTGTCATAAGCTATGATTTGGTGTGCTTGAACGAATGTTCCTGGTTGCAGGGGATATAGAGTCTATGCCATTTATTGAGGCATTGGGACAATTTTCATATCATGTCGGTAAGTAGGTTGTGCATTTGATTTTATTTCATCCCTTGCACCTTGGTTAATTCACACACTTTTCTATAAATCAATCAATTTTTGGATTTTTCAGGTTCTGGGAACTTTTGTCTAATTCATGTCAGTCTTGTACCTGTTCTAAATGTTGTTGGTGAGCAGGTACTTTGCTTCATGATATGATGCTAATTCAAATTTGTGAAAAATGAACATGGGGTTGGTGTGTGAGTAAACTTTGTGTGGATTTCAGCTGTATGCAACTCCTTCATAATTAAGCGTGCATGATTTTTGTTTGTTTGGGCTGATTGGTTTTGTGATTGAATCCCTATTGTAGAAAACAAAGCCCACTCAACATAGTGTTCGGGGACTAAGAGGCTTGGGATTGACGCCAAACATTCTAGCTTGTCGTAGTTCTAAGGTAGAGCTAGTCATGCTTTCTTCTTTGTTGTTTCTTTGAATGTGCTTGCCAGGGTCTTAACATTCCTAAATTTAATTATTTGGGCAGGCTTTAGAGGACAATGTGAAAGTAAAACTCTCGCAATTTTGCCAAGTCCCGGTACCATAACTGAGTCATAGATTAACATAATATTTCTTGATAATAATTTTATGCTGCAGTCTCTAAGGTGCTAACTGCATCAAAATGCTTGTTTGTTAGGAGGAAAATATTTTCACGCTTCATGATGTGTCAAACATTTGGCACATACCTTTGCTTTTGAGAGTAAGTTAATAGACATCAACTGTTCATTTTCAGCCACATGAATGATCCTTCTTTCCAATCATCTCTTACTATTATTCTTTTGCACCTTTTATGTGATTTGCCTGTCAAATAGGATCAGAAGGCGCATGAAGCAATCTTGAAAAAGCTGAATCTTTTAGGGTTTGTATATGCTCACTTCGCATTTAATTACACACTTTTTTAAGTCTTCCATTAACCACTATTTCATCATGTTCAGATATGCTGAAGAGCCTGCTTTGAAGGAGTGGACTGATAGGGCTGTACTTTGTGACGGGCTTCAAGATCCTGTGGGTTTTAATATTAAACTATTAAGTTCTTGTATTGTACTTTTGAGATGTATTTTTGGCTTATTCTAATATTAAACTGTATTTGGTCTTGATGTCATGTTTAACAGGTAAGAATTGCAATGGTTGGTAAATACACCGGCCTTTCAGATGCATACCTCTCTGTGTTGAAGGTAAAACAGGGTGCCACTTAGTATTCTTCTGTTTCTTTGTCTATGAACATTTAATGTTATTCTCTATGCTTTATTTTCTAATGTTTTCCACACTCATTAACAATATATCTAGTAGGGACGAGATTAGGTGTCAATTATTGCTGAAATGTTCCTAGAACTATAGATGGATTAGACTAGCTGGTCATATTCACTAGTGAATCTTAGAAAATATCACTCAATCAAGATTGGTTTCATTATTAAAAATATTCCATGACACCACAACCATATAGTTCCTCATGCTTATTTTTCAGAAGTTTCCTTTTCTTTATTACTTAGATATCCAATCCTTATGATTGGTCTGTTGTATTTAGTGAAGAGATCTTGGATTGGATGGTGGTCCATTTTCTTTTTCAAAATTTTTACTCAAATGTCAAGGTTGAATCAAACACTATTTCTACTTTTGAAAGAGCTTGCCACTTCACAACTTTGCAATGTGGGTCTTTCTATCATGATGAGCTAAGTTCTTAATGAAGTAGTTAAAGTCACAAGGTACATTTAAGTTGATGAGGGTGTATGACACTTGAGGTGCATGCAACGCATATGCTAGTAAGATTTAAAATTCTTAAATTATTCAATTATGGAGTAGTATCAATTAATAGTATTCTTTTTTCTGTACCTTCATATTTTTAGATTAAAAATTTTAAAATTTTTTTGAAAAACATAAAGTGACCAGCAAAAGCCATTTTTTATGAAGATATTGTGAGCTTTTTTCATCAAATTATGTAAAGTTTATAGTAGTCCTAAGATTTCACATCCGTAGTTGACAAAAAAATTATTTTTATCTACTTTTATCTTTAAATTTTAATTGAAGAAAGCAACATTGAAGCAATGAAAAATTTTTAGTATCATGCAAATAATAACATCTTTATAGCTTTAGCAATAGTTTGTTGTTGTGGTGGTGGTTGTATTTCTATCGGAACACCGACTAGGTGTCGTTAGAACATCATAACTGTAATTTACTTGTGTAGGCATGTCTCATAAATTGTGTTTTCATGTATATTTTATTTAAGGAGAAGAGATAACTGTATAATAAATAATTTATTTAATGGTCTAGTTGTTTTTTTATAAGTAAGCAAGAGGGTGAACAAGAGAGTGAAGTACATGAAGGCGCATGCCATAACATACAATCACGCTTTTGAGTTATTGCTATATCTCTGCACTTTGAGATTTGAGCTGGAATATATGTGCCTTGTTCTGTAATGGGCACCTAAGGTCCTTTTTTGACTTGTTTCTATTTTAATGGCTTACTCATAGTTGCATATATGACCTTTTTTTGAAGACGTTAAATTCTAATTATTCTTATTGTTTTATGTGAAATCGGTCAGGACATTTATATGAGTTCTATTTGCATTTCACTTTTGGAATTGAAAATGGAACTTCATTATAGGGCATACTTCTTAACCAAAGTTGGCTGATGTGCTTTTGAAGATGACATAGTTAGTCATGGACTAAAATTGAACGAGTGACTTTGTTACATGTCCAAAGCCAATTTTTGATAAAGGTCAATTTATCAACTACAAATGTGTTTTCTTTTGAATTTCAGTTGAAAATGTTGATGTCTTTTTCAATAGTTATTTATGATGGGATTGTTTGATTTTATTGTATGTTTTGCAGCTTCTGTTTTGGCATCCAGTATAGAATTTTAGGTGTTTGGTACAAGTATTACTATGTTGGATTTTAATGCATGTAGGGTAAATTTTATCAATTTACTAAATAGGTTAAAGAGTGTCAAAAACAAAAGTAAATGTTTGCATGCACTGTGGAATATGATTTTATCAATTTCTTATATGAACTTATTGTTTCATATGTATAAGTTTATGACATGTTAAGATAATGAATTGTATTTATTCTCTTTTAAGAACTTTCTTTTCCCATATATTGTGGAGATGAATGAACGAGTTGCTACAACAGTTGTGACACATTTGGCTATGATTTTTACCCTACTCAGTTAGTTTCTTAGTTGTCCTTTTAGAGATGGGTATCACAAGCCATTACATGTGGGACATACTTGTTTATTGAATAAAGATAGCATAATTCTATTTTATTCCTCAATTTCTCTTCCTTCCTTGGAAGCCTAATTGAGTATTCTTTGTTAATTAAAAAGATTATGGAGCTGGTATTTGTTTAATAGGTTTATTAATTTGGTTAGCATTAATTATCTCTCTTCTTCTAGTGTGCATGATATCCCATTTGCATTTTAATCTGTTTGCATTATTGAACATAGAATGTGCTAGTAGGTGGTCAGAATTGTCAATCTTGATTCTCTGATTTTTATTATCATTCTTCTCGTGAGCTATTTTACTTGTTATCCTCTTCATTCATGATGTTACTGGTTTGGCTGTTTGAATTGTTTTCCTGAATTGTGGATATTAACGTTAGTGAACCTGGTATTTTATTGCATTTGACTTGTATGCCTACCATGCCCTTCAGATACTTTGGTTGTGGCAGATTGTTGAAGTCTATTATTATTAGAGGCATGGTCGATATTAATCTAAATATTGCCCCTTGGCAAACTTGGATTTTGTTGATGTTAAAACATTTTTGTTCGAATTTAGATGTTAACAGGGCATGTAGCGTATGATACTGGGATGAGATCAACATGTGGTGCTTTGATAAACATTTAGGAAGCTTTAAGCATAATCATAAGTGAGCTTAATGTAATTGTTCAATTTTCCACCAAGTTAGAGGAAAAACATGCAAATCTCTAGTTCTTATTGTTTGTTATCAAGGTGCATCTTGAACCAGGCAGTAGGTACAGAACTTGGACTAGTGCTTGGGTCTAGGAGCAACACATGTTCAAGCACTTGCTTTTGTTGTATGTCCCTCAATTATGCACTTGGTCACCTTGGGCTTAATGATGATCTCTTACTACAAATGTTTTAAAATTCAATCCTAAGTAAATAGATCGGTATAATTTGTAAAATAAATGCTGGGAGCTTTTAACATTTTATGGCTTTTATATTCTTTTTCTTGTAACAATCATTTTCTAAATGATGATTTTGATAGTATATGTAAATTGCATTTTATTATCACAGGCAATGGTTGAGGAATATAATCATCATGTTTAATATACTTGATATGAAGGTTGTAAAAGTGCCTGTGGGGATACTTGATAATTGAGGGTATCCAAATTTGCCCTCATCCTTTGGATCCCTATTGGCTTTAGAGGGATCCATCCCTAGTGACCATTTTCATCAATTGCTTAGCATTGGCCCTTCTTGGAGATTCGATCTAGGTTATTTGGGATTAGAGGCCATCACCACATTATTGCTTGGATGGTTAAGTTCCCAAGAAATATTCAGTATATGATTTATTCATGGGTATTTATTACCTCTTAGAGCTCCCACAAAATAGTCCTTTGAAATTTGTGAGAGCAGCTTAAGCATTGATGGTTGAGTTGCAATTTTCATTGCTTGGGACTTGGACTAGAATTTGTGATTTTTTTTTTCCATTTTAATTTTCAGATGTAGATATTCCTTTTTCTAACTTGGTGTGGTGTAGTTCTCCAAATGCATGTGCACTGTTTAAACATTTCAACTGCTAAGCCACTAACTAGGTGTACTTGCAAGCAGTGTGCAATGTATGCTTGGTAATAGTGCTACATGCAGCATTACTTCTAGATAATATGAAGCTTCTACTAAACCAATATTCCAACCACTTACATTCTTAGGAACTGGTTATTTGC
Source organism: Tinospora cordifolia (assembly GCA_030144865.1). Lineage (NCBI taxonomy): Eukaryota > Viridiplantae > Streptophyta > Magnoliopsida > Ranunculales > Menispermaceae > Tinospora > Tinospora cordifolia. The sequence goes on along the minus strand of JAJIYU010017676.1, from coordinate 2,001 downwards.
AGGCTCTTTTGCATGCTTCTGTGGCTTGCCGCAGGAAACTCATTGTTGAATGGGTTGCAGCTGGTGACCTTGAAGATATTACTGCAAAAGAGGTCAGTTGCTTATGATGTTGGCCAAAAAGGTTTGATTTTCATATGTTAAAAGTGTTCTTGTTGACATTTAGAGAAATTTCCTGTTTTTACAGGCTCCTGATGCTTACAAAGCTGCATGGAATCTGTTGAAGGTAGGCCATTTAAATTTATCTAATGTGAAAACTTCTTCCTTGGCCATTTAGAGTTTCAATGTTTATTATATCTTGTCTAAGTAATTGATATGGCTTTTCTTTTAGGTTGCAGATGGCATTCTGGTGCCAGGAGGGTTTGGGGACCGAGGGGTGCAAGGGAAAATTCGAGCTGCAAAATATGCGCGAGAAAATAAAGTTCCTTTCCTCGGCATTTGTTTAGGGATGCAAATTGCTGTCATTGAGTATGCACGCTCTGTCTTGAAGTTGCAAGATGCTAACAGCACTGAATTTGATCCTGAAACTAGGAATCCTTGTGTTATATTTATGCCAGAGGTACATTTTACCAGATGTTAGGTTCTGCACCATTGTCTTTCCAGTTTCCTCTGTGTGTGTGTGTGTGTGTGTGTGTGTGCATGTTCATGCAATGATCAAGTTATTTTTTTTCTGTGATAGGGTTCTAAAACTCATATGGGTGGCACCATGCGTCTTGGGTCAAGGAGAACATATTTCCAGGTCCCTGATTGCAAATCTATGAAATTGTGAGAATGCAACTTGCTTGTCTTCTATCTTTTTATGTCAAATTTTAATTAAATAATGTTCCCACAGTTGACAATCGGGCCATTGGCTACATGTTGTGAATCTTGGTGTCAAGGTGAACCGCTCATGGTTTTTACATTTTTCTTGGATGCACTATAAAAGAAATGCCTAAAATTTGATTAGAAGAAAATAAAAGATGTGTGCCTCTTACACTTGGTCCAATGGTCAATAACAGTTGCCGTTACTATCTCCGTTGTCTTCATCCTCCATCCTCCCTCTTTTTGTGTTATAAAGTCTATAACTGTTGTTGACATTCATTTTTTGTTATGGCAACTAGATTGAAAATCAGTTTTTTTTTTAATTTTCTTCATTTTTCTTTTTGGTTAGATATGGCAATGCAAGCTTTGTTGATGAGCGACATCGACATAGATACGAGGTACGTTGCATCACACATGCTTTTATAGCTTGCATTTGAATCTTTTTTTCTGTTTGTTTGAAATGATGCCCTTAAACTGGTATTTGTATTTAAAGAACTTGATCTTTTGTTTTGTGTAGGTTAATCCTGCTATGATTGCACAACTTGAGCGTGCCGGTCTTTCATTTGTCGGTAAAGATGAAAGTGGCCAAAGAATGGAGGTATTCAACTTTGATATCCAGTGGCTTACCTTATACTGTTTCACCTTTGAATAATACGTTGATTTCATGAGGGTCATTTATTATTGGTACATTGGTTCTGCAGATTGTTGAACTTCCTAGTCATCCATACTATGTTGGGGCTCAATTCCATCCTGAATTCAAATCAAGACCTGGAAGACCTTCTGCACTTTTCCTAGGTATTTATGTTTTCCTTATGAGAAATTTCTATCTTTATGTGGATGAATATCTTGTGTTGCTGCATTTTAGGATCACTATACAAAGGTTCCAAGGAAGTTAAAGGACCTTTGAATTTGTGCATCACTTCTAGAAGATGCTATACTCTGTTAAGTCTGGTCTCGTCTGTTGTTGGTGAATCCAATGTGAACTTAGCACTTAGTACACAAAGTACATTTGCATTAGTGAGTTAGGGTTAATAGTACTGCCTAGGTTTTAAGAAGCACAAGGTGCAATAGAATTTATGAAAGAAACGCTAAAATACTTTTTATTTATAATGACTGAAAAAATATTTAAAAATATGAAGAATACATGTGAACTTGTTTTTGATGTAAGTATGAAGCAAAACTCCCCCAAAATATGGCTAACTT
>JAJIYU010017675.1:0-11561 GCA_030144865.1 Tinospora cordifolia | reverse complement strand
AACTTTACAATGTAAGCACCCCTTTATATAGATTTTAGAAATGGGGGGTTACATCAATCATAATTACAATATTTAAATAATTCATTAATTTGGACATAAGGGTTACAAAATATTAAATATTAAGGGGTTACAAAATATTAAATAGTACGGGTTATAAAAACATTCAAGATCATTATTTATAACAAATATTTTTTAGTTAAGTTTTTTAGTAAAAATTGTGTGTAGCGAACTTGCAAAAATACTAATAAGTCTTAATAGTTTTACTTTTAAAATTCGTGCAATTTAAATAAAATATATTTTTTAGGTTCTGTATTTAAATTCTTAACCATGCTTATTAAACGTTAAATTAAATTAAATCAAATACATTGGTTCAGCCTTATGGGAAGATTAATGTTAACAATGAAGATATAATATTTATGGCTTGCATGGACCTCTAGGTAGTGCATAAGTTTTTAGTTATAAGGGATGTTTCTTCCCACATGATCTATCCGTGCAGAGGGGAAGTTGAAGATAATGTGGATATCTTTCTTCGGGTGTGATTTCCCCAAATATTCTAGATTGGCATCCCTCTCGCATTTGAATCTAAATAAAATTGGTGGTAATTCGTATGATTATATCGTATACATGTTTGGCTTATAGATTGTAAATTAAAATTCGACTCATTTATTAGTCATGTTAAATTTATAAACTTAAACTTGACTTGTTTATTAATCATGTCATAATTGTATACCTATATACAACATATTTAACTTATTTAACCAATTTTTATAATTTTGTTATTAAAAATTTTATAAAAATACAAAACATAAGTATTTAAAAATAAAAAAAATTAAAAATTAACTTATTTATAATGTCGAGACCCTTCCCCTAAGCCAAGGGCAGCCCGACCGACACATTGGCCTGACGAACTCACTCACCATGTCGAATTCGTCTAACCACTATTAAGCCCTTTCCAATCTCTTACAACAGACGATATCAGTATAATTGGAACACTTAAAGGCAAAAGTAAACAATACACGAAGCGGAAGCATTGCATTACATATTAGTCTTGTTCAAAATATATAAATGACCACTTATACACAAACAAGGAGTGACCAACCTCTAAATCAAAAGACCAAAAGAAAGGGGATAGGAGTCGTCAGGGAGTCAGGCGATCACCAGGCTTTTCCCTTTATCAACCACTGAAGAACCTAAAATAGTGATAAAATAATGAGCTTAAAATCCATGTGGCTAAGTGAGTAAGAAGATCAGCATGTCAACCATAACCAATACTCCAAAATAATGCATGTATGCATGAGCAATAAAAATGATATGGCATTCAAAAGCATGACATAGCATGAAAATAGTTGTAAATAGTGCAACAGTTTCAAAAAACATCTCAAACTCATATCAGTTAAAATCATATCCAGGCTAGGTTAATTCAACAAACCCAACCTATGGTCATCGCTCGAGCAGGTCCTGAGTCAAGCGTATTGGTCACTCGAACGAGTCGTAAGTTAGACATTCTCTGTGAATACCCTAACCCCGTGCTCGGTCCGCGAGTGTCATGACTCGAACGGGTTTGGCAGCTAGGCACACTAATCATATGCCATAACCCTTGGCGCTCGAACCCCGAGTTCCATGACTCGAGCGGGTTCGGCAGCTAAGTGCACTGATCATATGCCCTAACCCCTGACGCTCAGACCTCAAGTCTATCACAATCACATCAAGTACCCTAACCCCAACGCTTAGCTCTCGAGCCTATGGTCTCACTACTCGTGTACATCTACCAATCTCAAAACCAATCAGATATATCTAAATCTTGTTAAACCATTTAAACCATGTCATTTTATTCAAGATTTATGCAAGGAATAAAAGTTACAAAAAATACCTTAATCAAACTACTCACCTCGGGTCCTACGCACCGATTTCCCGTCGACAACCGGCCTAGTCCTGTAGTACTCTTTCGAATCTACATCAATTAAACGCAATCTCAATTTTATCCATGCAGTGGTCAAATCTCTAATATTACTATCCCTACTCAATTTCGATCAGCCCGAGTTATTTCGGTCAATCGGTCAAACCTATTCAACTCTGGTTAATGTGGTCATCCTAGTCACTTTTGGTCAATTTGTGCCCAAATTGGGTCAACACAGGCCATTTGGGTCAAATTCCCAAAATTCCAACACTTAGCCAAGTTTTGGGTTCTTTGCTCTCTTGCGCAGCGAGCTTGACGATTTTTCTGCGAGTAATCCGTGCATCTGATTTGTGCCAAATTTTGCAAATTTGTTTTAGACTCCTTAGATCTTCCCCAAAATTTTAAAGCACGATTTTAGGACTCTATTTGATAGTGTTTTTAATTGACATATCATGGTCTATGTGTTCTCGAATTTTATGTGATAGGCAGTGATTGTTTGCCTAATTTGACCTACTTATCCATATTAGAATGCTCTGAAATTTGGTATGCATATTTTAGACATACTTAGAAATCTCTCCACCAAATTTCAGCGGAAAAAACTAAAGTTTGGTCATTTAATTTACTTTCAGAATTTTCAGCCGAATTACAAGAATTTCTAGGTTTACATTTCTATCATTCTTTCATGTGTTTATTTATCTCACCAAACCTCTAATCTAAGGGTCATTTCTTGTACATATTGCAAGTGTGCAGGTCATACTACAATTCATCATCAAGGGTCCTTCCAAAAAGTAATCATATAGCTCCAAAATCAAGTTCAAACATGTTACACGTATTCTAAAACTCAGAATTTTTTCTAAGTGTTAAACATCCAGTTAACATGGAATTTTTGTAAGTGTAGTAGATCATATTCACATAGGGTTATGGTTAGATCTTTATACCTTTCTGTAGCCTCTGCTATGAGGTTTAAATGCCTCTAATTTCAATCAAAACGAATGTCCTTAGGTGTTCCAAATACAACCTAAAATCTGATCCCAACCTTATTCTGTTGGCACTGTTGTAACAATGAGTCGAACAGTTAATGACAGTGACTTACAAAATACATTTAAAGTTCTAATATCTGGTTTCCACCTCCTAGACATTGAAATACACATGATAAAGGGTAAAATGAAGGGTCTTACCTCAGGGACGAACCTAGAATGGTTCAGGTGTGAGCCCCCCTATAGTTGCTCCAACATAGTTTCTGTCACATTGCTATAACAGTGAATAGATAACCAACTTTAATGGCTCGGAAACATGTGTAAGGCCTTATTTTTCATTTTCTATTAGTTGGAGGTTAGAATACACATGGAAATGAAGAAGATGGACAATCATAGCTCCAAAATGGACTTGAAATGGCCTAGGAATCGAAGCTCCAAAGGTGGTTTCAACACAAATTTTTCTAGTTTTTGGGTTTGAACATGATGAACAACACCTCTTCTTGAGGGTTTCAACTTCAAATGGTTTCGAGACTCAGCGAGCTACTTGTGGGACTTTGTAGATGGTAGTAAGAGCTTTAAAACAAGCTAAGATTCAATGGATTTGATCAAGGAACGAAGGAGATATGAGCTCATGAATATGGCTACTGCAACTGGAAAATCTAGAATTTGTGCTCAATAATGGGTTTTGTTGCATGAAAGGGTGCTTGCATGGCCAAATAGGATGACTTGTGACCCATCTACGTGGCCTCCAAGCTCTTATGTTGGATGCCCAGTTGACATTATTCATTGGCCACCTCAAAACCAGGGATTCTCATGGTTTTCTTGCTAGAAAATGCCTAGAAAATAAGAGAAAATCGAGCAAAATTTCGTGATAAATTTGCACAAAACACCAAAATAGGGGAAAAGGGGAACCTGCTAGGTGCGTGGGCCAGCCAGGTGAACGAGCCGGCCCAAGGCCCGCACGCTCTCAACACAGGTTGGGCCTATGGCCCGACCAATTTCCTTGGCCCGTGCAGCCAAAAAATCTGTTTTTTTTTTTCGTTTTTAATTCCTTATTCCCCTATATATGTATATACCTAAATTTTGTATTTTTTTCTAAAATTATCAAAAATCCTTTAATCATCATTTCTCATCAAAATCTTCCATCATGCATCCTTTTCTATTATTTATATAATTATTTTTTAAAAAATTGAATAATCCACCAAAAATCATATTTTTCTCTCAAAAAATTTATTAATTACTTCAAAAATTTTATAATTATTTTAAAAATTCAATAATTAATCCTAAAAATTATTTCTCTTCAGAAATTACATTTTTCTTATAATCCATGTCATTTCTCCCCAAAATTATATTTTTTTTCATTTATTTCAATTTTCTCCAATAAATAATATAATTTTGAGAAAATTTAGATAAATTCATGTATTTTCATTAAAATTTTAGAAAACACATATATTGGACACAAAAATTTTTGTGTATTAAAACATGGGTCGTCACATATAATGTGTTTATTCACTTGTTTATAATCGTGTTAAACAATTCATTTTCTGATTTAGTAAGTTACTCGTTTGTAACCTAAATTTTAGTTTGTTTAATTGCATTTAATTTGTTTTGACTCTAATCTATTTATATTAAATTCAAAACGTAAATACATGTTATGTTCATTTTAAGTTATCACATCGTCATGTCACAAATTGTCACCCTTATAGAAAAACTATTGGGTTACGAAGGCTTTAAGGATTGTAGAAAACGTGACTGCTATATTTTCTTTTTGTCATATTCGCCATTCATTACCCTTTTGTTACACTCTTTTTTTTTCTACGAATTACACTTTCTAATTTACAGGCAAACATGACTTTTATCATGTTTGATTTCCTCATAGTATATGGAATGCTTTTCTTCTTATGGGATTCTTTTCATTGCTCATAATTTATTAGGATTAGGGTCATGTTTGGACAAGGATGATGAGAGAAGTTTTATCTGCTTTATTATTATTATTATTATTATTATTATTATTATTATTACCCAACAAATAAGACAGTTCACAAAAACTAATAACAATTTCATATTAACGGAATGGACCATATTGTGCTACGTCATGGAGTTTACTAGCTTATGATGAAACTTATATGTATGTATACCCAAACTTACTTCATCCCTTATCCTACTCCATCCCTGAAAAATAAGGGTGATAATTTGAATCATCATATTATAAACGAGTCGTATTGGAAATATATATATATATATACTCAAACTTATTTCATCCCTTATTTTACTCCATCCCTAAAAAATAGGGGTGACAATTCAAATCATCGTGTTATAAACAAGTCGTATTGTAAATAGATCATGTTTAATCGTATTCATAATTGTAGACTTGTATATGACCTATTTGACTCTTTATAATTAATTTTTTAAAATAATTTTAATAAAAAATATTAAAAATAAATTAAACTTTTTTTAAAATATATTTAAAATAATAATAATAAATTATATTATTAATAGATTAATAAATACACTAATTTTAAATCAACTTATTTATAATTTATCTCTTAAGTTGTCTATAATCCTGTTAAATGTATTATTTTTCGAGTTTTTCGTTTTGACACAAACTCATTAACTTCATGTCATATTCGTGTCGACTTATCGTATCGTGTCACAAATTATCACCTCTACTAAAAAAACTATCAAGAAAAAAGAAAAAAAGAGCTTTAAAACTTTTTTTCTTCCTCTTTGCTCAATAAAAAATTGTCCCCGCAATATTTTATTCTTCGTGCTCGTTATTCTTCACTTTATTTATTTATCTATTAATTTATATATTACCCGTATAACCCAATTCCCGGAGTTTACTTTGCCTAACCTAATAATTTTTGGTTTTGTTCACTGCTAATTTTGGTTTTTATTTTTATTTTTATTTTTTAGATTTTAATCATGAACATGCTAGAAAAACAAATCGCTCCAGAAATTTTTGTTCGCTTAAAAAACACAAAATATTTGAAAAAATGAACAGTAAAATGTAATGAGCTGTGAAGTTGGAGATTTTCTATTTAAACTAAAAGTTACTTCAATAGTTTTAAGTGAAAATATTGCAGGGGTGCAAATAGTTTATAAATAATGTTTATTCAACTATTCTCCTACTTTATCTTATTAAAAATGAGCTCATCATTAATGCATTATTCATGGTTCAAGGTTATCTTTATGGAATATAAAAGTGATTTATACTTTCAATTAATATATAAAAATACATTCTTCTTTTAAAATATTTTTTATTAATCACTTTCTTATAAATTCAATTTTCATTTTATATAAAAATTCTAACATTGTCAAACACAACCTTAGCTCCTTACACGTAAGGCGACTATTGTAGCTTAAAAATAGAACTATTATACTACAATTAGTTCCTAAAAATTTTCGTTTGATTTCAAGTTTTATTTTTAAAAAAGTCATTTGATCCTAATTGCTAAATTTTACTCTGGATAAAAGCAAACACATATATAATGTATTATTTTAAATGAGATATATTTAGAAAAAAATCACAGAAATCTCATTTTAAACGAAAAATATCATAATATATAATGTAATATATATTTATATTTAAGATAAGTGTTCATTCATCTAATACTCATAAATACATATTATGACATTTGATATTTAAAATGAGGTTTATGTAGCATATCTCATGTTGTTATTATATATTGATTAATATAATTATACCTCTACTATTGTTTTTATATGTGATGTTTAAAATTTTAATTTACCTTTATTTCTTATTGTATGTACTATTAGTCATTGACTATTTTTTTTAACTTATAATTAATAACTATTTTTCTTAATTGAGAGTGTTTTTAGTCTAATTCTTTTTTTTTTTTTTTGACAATAACAGTTACAATATAGGGGGGAGGGGTTTCGATCCCTGCCCTCTGCCCTCTTATGGGGCAGGGAGATACCATTACCAGCTGCTGGGGGTTTTTAGTCTAATTCAATAGAGAAAACTTTTAGCCAATGATAATAGTTTAATACTTTAAACGTCAATTATAAGGGAATGTAATGGATATATATATTGTAATTTTTAAATAAACTAACATAAATTAGACATACCAAATTAAACAAGTTTATTTTAGTTTAATTTGGTTTGATTGGATTTTGATTAATAATAAAAATCGAATAAAATAAACCTCATACTTATATATTAATGTCACAAACTCGATATAACACCCCGCCTCCTACACTCGGGCCCACTTGGCATCAAGAGCGTAATTATTGTATTACCTTTGCTTTCTCTTTTTGAGTGTCAGGCTGTCCGGGAGGCAAACCTATATCATATTAACTTTTTTATTTTTATGTCTCAAAGCCATGAGACTTCCTGAATGTTTAACTCAATTTTATTCAAATAATTCAACAATGCTAATATTGAGAAAATAAAATGCTTCAATATTATTAATCAATAAACAAATAAAGTACAAAACTCTGAATCTTTAATGCAACATAAATTCAAAATCAGATTGGGCCAACATGTCCTATAATTAATTAAAATTTATAATCTAGATAACTCTCACGTAGCCTTGATAATTAATATCTTGAAATATTAAAGAGAAAGGGGTGAGCTAAAAAGCTTAGTAGATTATCCTAAACATTTGATTTGCTATTACAATCAAATAAAACATGCATATCAATCACTTTTAATAAATTAGATGATTCAAACAACATATTATTTTAGTTAACATTGAGGACCAAAGAAAAATACGTCTCAGTGTTTCAACCTTAGGAAGAGAGGTCTATTACTAACGCTCAAACCCATCCTAGTAAAGGTAGGATTAAATCTAAACCCTTTATTTGTCTTACAACTTCGGATTGGAATACTTACGATGAAAATTCATCATCGCCTTTATATGGTTATAATCTTTATTAATCTTTTAATTCAATGCGAAGCATAACAATTAAATATAACCGTTAATAAGTAATAAAAATATAGCAACATTATAGCATAAAATATAATATCATAAATCATGCATATTTGTTTATACATACCTAATTATGTATATTCTATATGACATGTATAATTATATAAATTTAAAACACAACACTCATGCAATAGTTATTTAAATTAAAATAATAAATTAAAATTAAAAAAATAACTTCACCTCAACGACGACTCCTTCTAAACTTTTGTGCAACATTCCATTACTACTACTCCATTAGATGTTCAGAATAGCTGAAGAAAGAAAAAAGAGATGCCAAGAGAGATGCAGAGATAACAAGAAGGGTCTTATCGATTATTGCTGGGATGAAGAAGAATGAGCGAAAAAGAGAATTTATATAGAGTCCCGAAAGGTAAGATTCATAATTTTTGGGTGTTTTCGGATAGAAAAATTTTCATATTTGTTGGATTTTGACAACTCTTCAAAATAGATAGGTTGAAGCAATACGTTTTAAAATTTTTTTAGGATTTTTTCAATTTTCATTTTTTTTTCTTTTTACTATGGTGCACGAATTCGACGATCATTCTTTTTTTTGTGCGCGCGAATTAGTAAATCGCGAATTATATATATACATATTTCTATTTTTTAATTATTAATTTTTAAATGCCTTAAAATTATACCAAAATTTATTAATAAATTTTATTTTCGTACTATACTTTATACATAATTTATACCCAAGATTTCTAAAAAATTTTGGGTGTTACGCTCGAAGATCGCAATCCTCCACACGAACAACCCCTCTCACCTTGTTCTCGAGCGGCTCATCAAAACGCCTCACATCCTTCAGCCTTCCACGCTATGGTCTCTTTTTCACCGCATAATTAAAGTTCTTCAGTTCCAACTCAACAAACTCATCGGAGAAACCTTGTGCTCTACTGGGAGCGAGAGTGTGCCCAGAAAGGGGATGAATATGTGCCCTAAGGGAAAAAATTCTGTTCGCTAGAAGCTCTAAGTTCCACAACAAAGGGTAAACTGATTTGATTCCGTGGAAGCAGTTAGAAATGGAGGACGATATTGCCAACATCATGAGCTCAGTCAAGCTTACAAATGAGGAAGCTGAACTCAAAATCCCAAAAAATCTTAAAAGCCAAAGCATCGCCAAGAATAGACTAAGCATTCTTGGGAAACTGATCACAGAGAGAAGGTATAAGGCGGGTCTGCGAGAAAGCTTGGTGCATGCATGGGGGTTGAAGTCTTTAGTCAGATTTAAGGAAGTAGAACCAAATATCTTTCAAATTTTCTTTGAGGAGAGTAGAGCAAAGATGTTTGTGCTGGACAATGGTCCATGGCTATTCGAAAACCATCTATTCTTAGTCCAAGATTGGGTAATGGGGATTGATGTAAAACACATAAGATTCGACAAAACCAGATTTTGGGTTCAGTTCCATGGAATGCCACTAGACTGCAGGGACCCATCTATACTTCAGCTCGCAGCAAAGAAAGTAGGGAGAGTCATCAAAACAGAGGTAGCTGCTCAGAAAGAAGAAATTGAGCAGTGCAAATTTATGAAAGCCAGAATCGAAATCCAGATAGATAAACCTCTGGTGAGAGGTTTTAAGATTGCTGGTGGAGGGCCCCAGGAATGGGTAACCCTGAAATATGAAAGGCTTCCACGATTCTGCCATGCATGTGGGCGAGTGGACCATGAAGAAGCTTTTTGTGGGCAGAGCAGCAGGACAGATATGGAGGAGAACTTAGTTGGAAAGCCGTTTGGAGACTGGTTGAGGGCCGAGACGGGGTCACCCAATGGGAGACGGGGATTCCAGAAGCAGGGCAGGGACAGCGGAGGCTCAGGATCCAAAAACGTCACTAAATCCGAATCTGAAGGGGAAAGGAGCTGGGGGGAAAGACATGAGGAGGGTTGTAACCCACAGGTGGCCGAAGCTGAATCAGCCGGTACCGGAGAAGGTGAGTGGGGCACCAGAAAGGAGAACAGGAAGAGCTTTGATGGTGATTGTGACTCAAAGACGGCGGAACAGCCTTACGCCAACCCCAGAAGTCAGAGAAAAGATGATCCTCCTGACATGGATTGTCAGAGCCCGCTGACCCTCAGTGGAGAGAAGGGGAAATGGTGCCAGATGGATGGCAGGGGTTTATTTGATAGAAATGCCCAGGTGAATTGGGCTCAGATGTGGGCCAACCAGCTGGCTCCAATGGGCCCTTGGGCAATCCAAATGGGAGGCCATATACAACCTTTTGTGATGCATCCGGCCCCTTTAAGCTTTCTTCCTCCATTCCCAGCCCATATCCCAGATGCATCCATAAGGGGCCCATGTGATTCAAATGTTGGTCTGACCCAGGTCGGTAGCTTGGAAAGGGAGAGAGTGGACAAGGGATGCAAGAGTCAAATGAAGAATCAGACGGATATGACAGAGGAAACAGTAGAGACTTGAATAGAGACAAGAATACCTCAAGAAGGCCGGAAAAGGAGGGGAATAAAATAGAGGAAACTGCTAAACCAAGAAAGAAAAGACTAAGGGGAGATAAGGCGGTCCCAGAGAAAATACTATCCCTACCAGCCCCAACCCACTGGAATGCAAGGGTGCAGGGATCAGAAAATCAGGGGGAATCCCCTAGAGGCAAGGAGAAGGTGGCGGACTTCTTTCAAAAGAAGATTAAGACGACAGCGGTTAGCTCAATGGCAGGGGTGGGGGTGACCGGCCCAGAACGGTCCCCAACCCCCCAATGAAAATATTGGCCTGGAACTGTCAGGGAGTGGGGAATCCTCTGATAGTTAGGGCTTTGGAAAGGCTGATACACAGCCATTCCCCAGAGATTCTATTCATGTTCGAAACTAAAAACAGGACAGGTAAGATGCAGTCCTTGAGGCGGAAGTTGAACTTCCAGTGTGGTCTAGTGGTACCCCCGAGAGGGAAAAGGGGAGGTATGAATGTTTTCTGGAAACAGGAGGACATGATCGCAGTAGCTATGTACGGAGACTTCTTTATTGAAGTCCTGGTGGATGAACCAAAGCATAACTCCCAATGGAGGGCCATCGGGGTCTATGTGAGCACAGACAACGGAGTGAGAAGACAGCAATGGAAATATCTTTCCCAAAGAATTCATAGCTCAGTGCAGCCAGTAATGCTAATAGGTGATTTCAATGCAATTCTGAAACCAAGCGAGAAGATGGGGGGAAATCAGCCGAATGGAAATGATATGCAAGTTTTTCAAGATTTTATCAATCAAGCTGACCTCACAGACTTGGGTTATAAAGGGGCCCGATTTACTTGGAGTAACAGGAGGAGGGACCATCATCTAATCATGGAAAGATTAGACAGGGGGCTAGGCTCAAGGACTTGGGTTGATGCCTATCCAGCTGCTACAATCAGAGTTCTGTCATCTGTGGGATCTGATCATCTCCCTCTCTTGCTTGATCTTACAGAAAGAGCAACCTGCTACCCAAAACTGGGGTTAAGATTTGATAGACGGTGGAACAAAATGGAAGGATGCAAGGAGGCTATAGAGGGAGGATGGAGGTCAAATCTAGGAGAGCCGCTATTGTCGTTGACAGAAATCATAAACAGAACAGTCAGTGAGATTGCCAAGTGGAGGAAGAAATCCCCAAGTGCAAATTCAAGAAGAATGATTGATCACCTATCTAGGCTCATTAGTAAATGCTATGAATCAGGTGGCCATGTAGAGGAGATCCATGACCTGGAGTTTAAATTAAGGAAACAAGTGGCCTTAGAAGAAGAATACTGGAAGACTAAA
>JAJIYU010017674.1:0-11560 GCA_030144865.1 Tinospora cordifolia | reverse complement strand
CCATGACTGTAACAGAGAGGTAAAGTTGAACAACTTGTCCTCCTCAGACATGTTTTTAATATCTAGCATCAGTGAGGAGAATTGCTTCACGTATTCCCTCACTGTGCCAGTCTGTTTTAGCTTCTTCAGGGCATCACGAGGCAACCAGGCAGCATTCGTTGGGAGGAATTGATCCTTCAACTCTTTCTTCAACACTTCCCAAGTTTCGATCTTGGGTCGTCTACCAGCAGTGTCATCGTCCACTCGGGTCTTCCGCCAGAGCTTGGCGTCACCAGTAAGGTACATAGAGGTTAATGCTACTTTCTGTACCAGTGTCCCAACATTATTGAAATATTGTTCCATATCCCATAGGAAGTTTTCCAGTTCCTTGACATTGCGGGTTCCACCAAAAGCCTTAGGCTCAGGTACCTTCGTCTTTGGAGCCGCAGTTCCACCAGCAGGGGTTCCATTCACAGCCCGCTTTAGGATACCTATCTTAGTTCCCATGGTATGTGCATCCGCTACCAGTTCATCCATCCTGGATTTCTATTCATTGACTCGAGCTTCTAGCACTTCCACTTTTGTGGATAAGTCATTCGGCCCGGATGCTTCAGCAACAGTTCCAGTGCTTGTTTGAACGAGCTTCGCCATAGAACGTTCAAGTTCAGCAAGTCGTTCCCGCAGATCATCGATAGCTTCACGAGTACTTCCTCCAGCCATGTTTTGCTCTCAAACAAGGCTCTGATACCAATTGTCACGGGGCTAGAGAATGACCGAATTTTTCGCCTTGCGCAACGACCGAACACGGGGTTGGCGTATCAGCAATTCGGGGTTCACTATTCGGCAATTCGGGGTTGAAGATCGAGCAGTACCACAATCCGATGAGGGCATCGAATGATTCTGCTGGGGAAGTTTGTAACCACCTGAACAGTCGGATGCCGGTGAGCTGTGCTAGGGCAGCATAAACACCTAGCAATGGACGGGTTAGAGCAGGTGAACTCGAACCCTGGTGACTATGGCCCCATGGAACACGTATAATGGATTACCTGATGTTGATGATTCGGGTAGGTGCTCGCAATCATGACCGTGGGATCTTCTGCTGAGTGCTGGATGGGTAACAACACTCGTATTGGTGAACTGACTATCTGAGTATTTTGGATAGGCAACCATCTGGATACGCCTCTGAGTCATAGGAACGCACATGATCGTGGGGATGTGGCTTAGGTGGCGAACTGCTTGGTAGTTACCCTACAATCTCGGAACTGATGGACAGATGGACGGATGGCATGGAACACGTGATGGATAAAGGCCACTTGAAAATGGTGGGCTGTTGGCTATGTGGAAGCATCCCAAATTGCACATGTCCGAATTAATAGGGCACATGGGTGTGCTGGACGTCTGGTGCTCGTGACACATATGCAAGCCGTTGGTAACTGAATGCTGCACTAAGCCAGAGCAAGGGATGAAGGCCAGGTGTAAAGGCAGTTAGCAAAGGTGTGAAGCATGTGTGCGAAAAATGAGGAGCATGTACAGATCTATTAGCCACGTGTAGGCAATGTAGAGATCAGTTGCAGGGTTGTAACTGACCATCATCATGTAAAATAAAAGCTCTGTGCTTCGGGAGAACACAGAGGTGAAAACTGTAATCCCTTCAATAAGAAATACAAAGTCCATAGTTGCCTTATCTGTGTGTGCATTGTTTCGTATTGCCTTACCTTCCCTCGGTAAGCACTTGGTGTGTGTTGCGTGATAGTCGGATTATCGAGTAGTCGTGAGATTCTGTTGGTCATCAACCGGTACATCAGCCTGGGAGGCGCACTTGACCGAGAGATAGTGCTTCGGTTTGCTGAGACTAGGGAGGCGTCCTAGTGCATCACGGGATAGACGTGGTTCCAGGCATTCAACCCCGAATTGCCGAGCAGTGAACCCCGAATTGCTGATACGCCAACCTCGTGTTCGGTCGTTGCGCAAGGCGAAAAATTCGGTCATTCTCTAGCCCCGTGACAATTGGTATCAGAGCCTTGTTTGAGAGCAAAACATGGTTGGAGGAAGTACTCTTTAAGCTATCGATGATCTGCGGGAACGACTTGCTGAGGAGGACAAGTTGTTCAACTTCACCTCTGGGTTACAATCATGGGCCTAGGCAGAACTCAGAAGGCAGGCAATGAAAGACCTACCTTCTGCCATTGCTGCTGCGGATGCTTTGGTGGACTTCAAAGCCACTTCTTCGACTTCCAATACTGATGGTGGCAAATACAAGTCGAAGGATAAGAAAGCAGCTAAAGAAGGAAAGGAGGCGAATTCTGGTAAGCCTTCTAACCCCAACAAGAAGGAGGATAAGAAGGCAACAAAAGCTGAAGGCTAAGCGAATAAGACCTTCAACAAAGGATGCTACATTTGTAACGGTCCTCACCGTGCACGAGATTGCCCTAAGCGAGAAAGACTTGCTGCTCTGATAGCCGAGGAGGAAAGCCCAGCTGAACAGATTAGGGTCAATCCGCTGAGATTGCTGAACGCCATTCAGCAAGCTAAAGCCCTGGACAATGGGTTGATGTATATGGAAGTCGTGGTCAATGATAGCTTCCCCGTGATGGCTATGGTGGATACTGGAGCAACTCACTCTTTCGTGGACGTTCCATTGGCAGAGAGCCTTGGTCTGAAGTTGTCTCAGAATGCTAGCCGGATGAAGGTGGTAAATTCTGAAGCCAAACCTATTCATGGAATTGCCAGCAATATTGCGATTCAAATTTAAGGATGGTCAGGTATGGCTAATCTGATGGCTATTAACTTGGATGATTTTGATGTTATCTTGGGCAACGATTTTTTGCGTTCCCAGAACATTGCAGTCATGCCTTCCCTTCAAGGCTTACTAATAATGGACAAGGCCACACCTTGTTTTGTCCCTGCTATGAAGAGGGAAAAGAAACGTGCTGCCGACTCTTGTCCCATGCTGTCTGCGATCCAGGTCAAGGATGGCCTACGCAGGGGCCGTGCCACTTACTTGGCGACCTTGTTAGAGATCAAGGAACCTATTGTCGAAGTACTGGAGGAATTTCAGGACGTGATGTCTCAAGAACTGCCAAAGAAGCTGCCTCCGAAAAGGAACATTGATCATGCAATCGAATTGGTGGATGGTGCCCAAACCCCTGCATAGGCACCATACTGGATGGCTCCAAAGGAACTTGAGGAACTGAGGAAGCAGTTGGCGGAGTTGCTGGAAGCTGGATACATCCAGCCATCTAAAGCCCCTTTCAGTGCCCCGGTACTATTCCAGAAGAAGCATGATGGCACACTGCGCATGTGTGTGGATTACAGAGCTTTGAATAAGCTCACTGTAAAGAACAAATACCCCATTCCGGTTGTAGCTTATTTGTTCGATAGATTGGCGAAGGCGAGGTACTTCACCAAATTGGACCTCCGGTCGGACTATTATCAGGTGAGGATAGCTGCTGGAGACGAGGCCAAAACTGCCATGGTAACAAGGTATGGGTCCTTTGAATAACTTGTAATGCCTTTTCGCCTAACTAACGCCCCTGCTACTTTCTGTCACTTAATGAGCAAAGTCCTGCACGAGTTCATTGACAAGTTCGTGGTAGTGTACCTAGATGACATAGTCATCTACAGCCAGACCCTGGAAGATCATGTGGAGCATCTCAGGCAGGTTTTGGCTAAGTTGCGGGAATTTGAACTGTACGTCAAGAAGGAGAAGTGTGAGTTTGCACATGAAGCTGTGAACTTTCTGGGGCATGTTATTAGCAAAGGGGAATTGAACATGGACAAGCAGAAAGTCCAAGCAATTGCTGATTGGCCGAACCCCTCCACAGTTCCTGAACTGCGCTCGTTCTTGGGCCCAGCCAACTATTACAGAAGATTCATAGTTGGTTATTCCAAGCGTGTTGTAGTCCTCACAGATCTGTTGAAGAAAGACAGACTTTGGCAATGGACAGAAGCTTGTGACCGTGCTATGGAGGATTTGAAGCATGTTGTGACATCCGAGCCTATACTAAAGCTTCCAGACTTTGACCTCCCTTTCAAAGTCCACGCAGATGTTTCAAACCATGTAATCGGTGGCTTCTTAATGCAAAAAGGGCATCCAGTTGCCTTTGAAAATAGGAAACTGAAAGATGCCGAGCAGAGGTATCCAACCCATGAGAAGGAGATGCTGGCTATTGTTCACTGTCTAAGAACATGGCGACATTATCTGTTAGGAACCAGTTTCATAGTGAAGACAGACAATGCCCCTGTAACGTACTTCTTGACCCAGAAGAAAATCACCCCGAAGCAGGCAAGGTGGCTGGACTTTATTGCTGAATTTGATATAAAAATCAAGCACATGCTTGGGAGGCTCAACTCTGTGCCTGATGCACTAAGCCGCAAAATCATAGTGGAAACAGTGGCTACTGTCACTGTATTGCAGAATAGATTCTTGCCCCGGATCAAAGAAGAAGTTGCAAACGACTAGGCATATGCCAAGGTGCATAGTAGATCTCAGAGGGCATAACTGCACAGTTTTCTCTAGATAATGGAGATTGTGGGTCTCCTTGCCTTATTCTTCTTTCTGCCTTCAATTTACCTCTTGGCTGCCCGTTGATGAATATCGAGTATGCAACGTTCCGCAAGCATCCTTGGATCCGTCCCCTCCGTTTTTTTCCCAAAACCCTTGCTTGCTAGCACAAAATCAAGAAATCCCAATCTACCATGTTGTAGGCTTTTTTCGAAGTCAAACTTGACTAGAACTCCTTCCTTACTCTTCATTGTATACTCTTTCACAATTTCATTTGCCACTTGAACCGCATCCGTTATTTGTCGCCCTTTTAGACTAATAGGCCTTAATTCTTTTATCATTCTCACAACATTCTTTTTGGGGATCAAACAGATATAAGTCTCATTTGTGGCCCTATTGACCACTCCAAAATTATAGAACTCTCCCATAACCTTTATCAAAGCCTCTTTCACAGTATCCTAGCTTTTTTGATTGAAGATCATAGAGAAAGCATTAGGCCCAGGGGCCTTGGTTCCTTCATAGTCAAATGCAGCTATGTGAATCTCCTCCTTATAAAAAGGCTCCTCTAGCTTCATACTAACCTCCAAAGTGATTGGACTCCAACTAATTCTTTCAAAACCCTAGAGCTGGCCCTGCTTTTCCCCAAACACCCCTGAGAAATGATCGAGAATAGATGCCTCTATCCTCCATCCTCTAGGATTTTCCCGTTCTCCCCCTCTAACTTGGCAATAGTTCTTGCTACTTTCCTTCCACTCAGGATACGGTGAAAGAATTTGGAGTTAGCATTGCCTTCCTTGAGCTACCACACCCAAGCCTTAAGCTACTCCCCCCTTTCCATCTCCTTATTTAGTTTCCACAACTTCCCTTTTTTCTCCCATCTCTCTCTTCTCCTTGTCTCATCCCACTGGCTTCCTCCTTTTATACGTTCAAGAGCTTCAATTTCTCGCTCAAGTTGGTTCCGTCTAAACTCATCCTTGTACAAAGCTATAGCCCCCCATTCGTAACAAGCTTTCTTGAAAATTTGGAGCTTTTGCATGAATTTATACCCTTTCCATCCTCCTTCAACTACTGTGTTCCACCACCCCTTAATCTGAACAAACTCTGGATGAAAAGCCAATTTCCCATCAAATTTCTTTGGACTCGGGCCCTACCTAGGTTTGTAGGTACTCAGAGATATAGGCCAATGATTTGATACAACCTGTCCACCCACTTCCTGCCGGACGTAGGGGAATAACAATGCCCAGCCATCCCCATAAAGAAACCTGTCAAGTCTGTAGCAAATTGGGTCCCTCTGAAAGTTAGACACTTAGACCAAGTATAAGAACTATTAGATAAGGGAGGAGGATCATGGAGGCCCAACTCCGTAAATCAAAGTCCTTCATGCTGCGCGTAATATGCCCATTGCTTTTTTCAAAAGCATATCGAACTACATTAAAATCTCTTGCCACACACCACCGATCACCCCATATGTCACACAACGCTCCCAACTCATCCCAAAACAAGTCTCGACCCCTCCTACTTCAAGACCATACACGCCTGTTAGCCACCAATCCATCCCATTAACTTGCTTTATCTTCACCAAAATAGAGAATTGACTTATTAGCTTGTCCATCACCTCGCAACTTCTAGAATCTCATACCACAAGCAACCCACCGGTCGTCACCATAGTGGGCAAGTATATCCACCCTTAGAATCTAGACTGCCATAGAGCCCTTATCAAGTCCCCTCCTATTGAACTTTTCTTTACCTCTTGAAGAGTCACAACATTAGGATTATTCTTGCCAATAATTCTTTTTATTGATCTTTTTTTATCTCTGGATCTGCACTCCTGGATATTCCAAGACATGATCTTCATCATAATCAAAACTGCCTCCCATCTTGGACAAGATCTCCCATTTCTAGACTCTTTGACCCTCTCCTTCCTTGTCCTTTCCTTTCTTCGACGTAATTAACATGAGATTTAGTTTCTTCAAGAACTTCTCCACTTCTTTTCTCCTTAGAGGCTTAGTTGATTGCTCCTAATCCCCGTTGCTTTGTTTGAATTCTCCTATGTTTGAGTTTGGCGCAAAAGAAGATGATAAGTTATGAGATTGATTTGGTTGGGATGGTTGCTTATATCTTCACACCCTTTTTCTTAATTAGCTTGTGGTTGCCATCCCAAGTTGTCTTCCAATGGTTCCGCATCAATATTTTCCTCTTCCTCTCCCAACAATTCATTAGCATCTGATGAGTTATTGCAGTAACTAGAAGAGTCACTTCGGTGAAATTATAACATCTCATCCCCCTCCGAAGGCCCATCATCTTCTTCCGAGATAGCACATAGCACCGGTAAGGCTTTTTGCCTCCCACTGTTTCTCCCAGAGTTCTCACCATCTCTGTCTGGACGTCTGAGGTTGATTGCTAAAACTGCACCGCTTGATTGGTTCTTCGGGAATGCAACATCAGCTGGGGAGAGCAACTTGGCTGCCTTGTTTCACTGTCCCTATTCGTCATCTCCTTTTGAGGAACTTTCTGCACTGCACATTGAAACTGTAACACCTTCTTATTCCTCCTAGAATAGACTTGGATCGTGTTATTCTTGATCTGCTCTGCCTCCTCAAAACCTTGTCTCTCAACGCACCCTTCATCTTGATCGACAATTGGAGTCACGTGGCTCACACCTTCCATGCCCAGACTTCCTTGGGTTGTGCTAGACTGAGACTTGCTGGGCTGCTCTTTTTGGGTTGCTCCTATCTAACTATTGGGCCCATGCCCCACATCGCCTTGAGCCCAGTCTTTACCTAATCTGTTCATTGGGCCGTCCTGTGGGCTGGCATAACTATGTGCCCCACATGGGCTACCTATGGACCGTCTTCGATGCCCATGTGCCAGGCCGACTTGTCTCATCCTTATCCTGCTATTGTCAAAAGTCGATATTCCCCTCTTATTAATGGACTGTACTTGTCTCTTTTCTTCTTCGTCTCGACCATCTTCAGAATCATGCAGACTCTCTTTTGATTCAATCTGCTCAGTGATTTCCTCTATCAGCCTTTCTCCTGCAGTACCATCATATCTCACTGCATTGTTAACAGCAAAAGCGACTTCTATCTGGTCTCCTTTCTCGTAATTCCCATCTCGACCTATTGTAGTCACCATACGTTGTTTTAACACGTTCATCCATTGCAGGGTTGAGTCTTGACGAGGAGTGTTGTTGTCGACCGTCGCTTCCTCCCAACGATGATCTTTCCTATCTTAAGTGGTCGAGAAAGCATTGCATGCACAGTCGTCTTCGTCTGCACCACCATCCTCTCCATATTGATACTCTGTGCTGCATCCTGCGTATTGGCCCCCTTCTTCTAGGTTAACCCTAAACAGCATGACTGAAAATGATTCTTCGCCACTCGGAATCTCCATCTTCTTCGGCAAGAATCCGCATATCCAACCCATCACCTTCATATAAACTGTCTTGTATGGCACTCATTTGCTGAAGTTACTTTCCAACTGAATCATGCCTCCACACCATTGAGCAATTAATTCTACTGTGGTTTGAGACCACTCCTCTATAGGAATTCCCTCTACTCCAATCCACTCTTGCCAACACGTAAATACCCTATTTTGCCATTGGACTTGACGTTCCCATTCCCGAATCTCGTAATTCAGATATGAGGTTTTCTTTACTTTCTTCAGCATGTTCCACACATCTTCGTTTGGACATTTACACAATGCCCTATTGCCACATATCGGTGTGAGTTTACACTCGAAATCTAGGACACCTCCTCTCCCATATCCTTCCACCCAATTATATTTGTAAATTGCCAAAAAACCAACCAAAGTCGCTTCTGTGCCTGCTTATGATCGTGAGTTTTCTTCGGAATTATTTTTCTGCGGAACCTGATTTCTGCTATTGTGAAAGGAGTTTTGCGTCTAGAAACTGGCTGTCTTGCCGCATTGTTATTGTTGAGGAAATTGATTTTTTGTGGGACTTGAGTTCTATTGTTTTGAGCGAGTTTTCACTGGCTTGAAACTGACTGCCTTGTCGTATGGCTTGTGTAATTATTTCTCTGTCCTATCTTCCTTGCCGCATTCGTCTAGCTCCTTCCCCAACCCTTTCCAATTGTGATTTCTTCCTTCCTCCGGGACAAAGATCAATCTCTAATTCCCTTGCTCAATCTTTGTCAATTGTTAGTAAAGGTCTCCACCAGGATTACGAACTCCCTGCATCTTCGAAATTGCTTGAATCTTCCATCTCATTCTACTGTGCTAGCCTTTGTGATGACCCGTTGGAGCCAACTCCCAGTATCTTCATTGATGCTAATTTGATAACTCCTATTCTATGAAAATTCTTCGATGACTATCTCATTCTAGTTTCTGGATCTCCAAACCTTCACTACTTTCTTCATTTTTTAGGCTTGGTCTTTACAATTCTTAACAGTTAATAGTTTGACAACAATATAGTAATAACTTGTAGCTTCCTCCTAATTGTTTTTAAGAGTATGAAAATTCACCATTGCACATGATAGGGTGAACCTGTTTCACATGGTTGGTTCAGTTGTGCTGACATATTCCAAAGGATATCAAGAACCAGGCTCTTTCCCTAGTTGGTGCTATTTTTGTGAAGGAAGTGAACAAACTGGCCGCCTTTTTTTTTTTTTTTTAATTTAAAATTTTCTTGGGTGTGGCTTTGCAAAGGTGATTTTGTGCAGATGGGGTGATTTACTTTTTTGGGATGGGTTCTACACAATGTCTTCACTGTTTTATTTTATTTTTATTTTTTTTAAGGTGGACCCCAATTTGCCTAAGAAAATTGTGGATTACTGGATAGTTGTTTTTGTTGTTGTTTGGTCCATTTGGCATGAGAGAAATAATAGGATCTTTGATGATAAGGATAGGGATGTTGGGTGCCTTTGGGATAATTCCTTTTACCTTGCTTCTCTTTGGATTAGTGGTTTTAAACTATCCAATGAGGTTTCATTGGGTGATTGGTTAAGAGGTTGGACCCCAATTTTGTCTTGAAATAATTCATACTCTGGGGTTCATGTCTTCCATGTTTACTTGTGTGTATCATACTTTGTGGCTGTTAACATATGCACATAGTAAAATTTTTTTGTTTCTTGTCAAAAAAAGGGGGGAAAAAAGCAGAGTTTGAAAACTGACAAATTATATCTATCGTCTAAGGGGTAAACAAATTATGGTGTGTCTGCATTTTTTTTTACCTAGATGATCATTATTGTTCATGTACTTAAAAGGCTTCCAAAATCCAAACTGAACTTATAGGTGAATAGATTTATTATGGGTAATCATTTGATCATTTCAAGGGATGCTAAGTAGGCCAACCATGCAGTTGACCAGTCAGCTACTTTTTCTGCATTCTCACTGAAAGTGTTGACGTTTCAGTATATCTAAAAAGTTGCGAAGTAGTCTATATGTGTTCTGCGCTATTTCAATGACTTCTTTTGGCTCCTTATGTTTTTTTTCTTTTTATTGGACCTCAAAATTTGAGATTGTGGAACACCATTATGGACTTTTTATAACGGTGCTTGTCTAGATACCTCATCTAGCAAGTGCCTATTTTGTTTTATTAATATAATTCTAGTTTCTTCTCAACCCAAAAAAAAGAGGAAAAAATTGAGATTGACTTTCATTGGTGAGTTAGAAGTGATCTAGATATTAATAGTTAAGATGGACACCATCATAATGCGTAAACAAAACAAAAAAAAGGTATTTTTTTTGAATGAATTACAGACATTTAACAGTGAAATTCTTGTAAGGCAGGGTCCTCTTTTAAAATATTAGTGGAATGAGAGTGGAAGCACATTCCTGGATCATTTATCATTTTATTTTTTTTTGAAAGGAAACTATAGTATATTCATAAAATAAAGGAATCTCACAGCTAGATGAGGAGTCTACATAGGAACAACCACCAGATTACACGATATTGTGCTAATTACAAAACCATTGAGCAAAGAGTGTTCTTTTGACAGTTTTGTACAAGAAATCCAGGAAGCAAACAAATTTGGGAGCATTCCCATATGACTTCTACAACTTTGGCCTTGTCTTTAAGGAGTCTATGATTTCTTTCCTCCTATATACTATACCAAATGACAAACGAAATTATCTTCCAGTAGCTCTTGAGAGGTGGAAAAATATTATCTAGTATCACAAAAAGCTTGTCTGTCGCTGGGAGGAAGAATGCTTTCAAGCCTTGCCTTCCACTTCTGCCAAACTTCAACTGTTGTTTGACAGCAACCAAAAAGATGTGTAATGCCTCAGCAGCTTCTTTACACATGCAACAATAATAACATAAAGATGTTTTAGGAAATTTTCTCTGAAGATTTTCAGCCAGTTAAACTTCTTAAGACATATTGGCCACACTAGGATTTTGGCCTTGTTAGGGGCTTTGGTGGACCAGATGAAGGTCATATTGGTTTGTCCTCTTCTTCTATGGGATGAAATTGCTCCAAAATTCTTAGCAGCTCCGTTGCTTCACTTATATTGTTCTCTATGAGGTTTCTGTTTAGGTGAAGATTCCAAGCCCGTGTGGTGCCTTCTGCACTGTCGCTGCACGCTAAAAAATTTGCTATGTGCTTGTTTTGTTTCTGTGACAGCCTAACTAAGTTGGGGAACAGTTCCTTGAAGCTTGGTAATCCACACCAAGTTTCTTCCGAAAGAGCTTCTTTCCATCCTACATGCAGTTTGAGCTTGGGATAAATTCTGTGAATAGCCTTCTATGGGATTAGAATATTGTTTTGCTGATCATTTATCAAATTAGAGACATAAGTTTGAGTAATTTTTCTATGTAGGTGCTAGTTGAACCTTGGTTAACAAAATAGAAAGAAAATTTTCACTTGGTTCTATTAAATTTTTAATTTACCTATGTATTAACTCTATGATCACATAATTTTTGTTGATTTTGATAATAACAAAAAACATGTGATAGTATGATAGGATCAGGAAAAAGGTCTTTACAATCAGGTGTTTTGATTTGGCAAAAGATATGTATGATGGAGCAGTAGGTGTTGTAGGAAAGTAGCTGGAAAAACTGCTGAATTTCTAATCAATTCTTTTTGGTTTTACACCAAGCAACCATAGGCCCTTACT